>NJRQ01000042.1:0-28314 GCA_003063805.1 Aphaenogaster ashmeadi | reverse complement strand
AAGGGAGAAAATGCAAACCCCATTGGGGACGCAGTATAATTCCATTTATCCATATGTATGTACATAAAATGCCGAAATGAGGAATATAAAACAACAAAAACGTGCGTGACGATTGGAGGGAACGAGGAAAAGTAGAAATCGTTAGGCGGATCAGCATAAACTTTTGGGGAAATGAAGCGTAAAAGGTTAAAGAGACGATGCGAGACTGGGGAAAGTCGAAGCAACGATAACGAAGGGACGAAAGACGGCAAAAACACGAGAACGAAGAGAGGGAGAAAAGAGGATCCGCGATATGAATCGAAATGGAAGAGAGAAAGAGAGCGCTCGCGGTGAAATAAAAGGAACGAAGGAGAAGGAAGTTTGTGCGCGAGGAGATGGCAGCAGGTACGAAACGATGCGCGGTTCGAAGAGGAGGTGGATAACGATGGAAGAGGGCCGCAAAGACGGGGTAAACACAACGGCGGAATATAAAGGGTGGCGGAGATACGTCGGAGGGCTAGAGGATAGCTAGGTACACGTCGGTGTGGTAGCCGAATAGCAAAGAGAGAACCGATGGGAGATCGGACGGGAAATGGGATGAGTGGGGAAGAAGGGGAGAGGAGAAGCGCCTCGCGCAGGCTTCTACACGCAGATGCGAAATTAAGGGAACGCTCCGTCTCCCGTGGGAGTAATGAACGGGGGCATGAATGAGCGGAAAGTACGGCACCGAGACACACTGGTGGTGTACTGGAACACGTTAATGGCAACCATTGCTCCGTGTTGCCTGCTACACCGTTCCGGAGCTTCGTCTAGTTTAGCTACACACTGATATAAGGCTGATATTTCCTGGTTGCGCGACTATCGTGCATGTTGAACGGATTGTCTGGCAGATATGAAATTCCTGAATTCTCTAAATCTGATTTTTGGAAATTCCAAGATCCGTAATCCAAACTTTCTGCTACTTAAATAGCATAGAATCGATGATTGTCAAAAAACTTTCATTTTTCTTACCTAAATAAAATGTCAAAAATTGTGGGCGTGTGACAATTATACAGGGTGAAATAATCCGAATTAATAGTACAACCGGAAAGATGATTTCTTACGAAAAAATAAGTCGAAAATATAGAATAAAGCTTTTTATGTACAAGATTTAGTTCTTAGGAAAAGCGACTTTAATAATCGGAAATTAATAACATATTTGCGTTGTTTTAAATGTAAACGATCTTACAGTTCATCGAATTTATGATGACAGTAACACTCTTTCTCTATTAATATATAAATAAAGAATACAACATGTTATTGAATAAAACAGTTTAAAACAGTTGCATTCTGTAGATTACGGTCATTTAAGCATTAAAAAATTTGTATTAGGCGCTTGCAGCATTCAGTTAATAAATATTGTATTTATTTTGTTTAATTTAGTTGTTTTTAGAGTTGTATACACTATACAGATATAAAGACTTATTTGCATTGATATATAGATTCATTTAATTCATTCATCTTACAGATATAGAGAATTTAATTGTTTATAAAATTATCATTAATTAATGGGTGGTACTTTTTTCCTAGAAGACTGCATTAGATTATTAGCATGTCGCAACGTTTCGTCTCGTGCGATGAAATGTACGAGAGTTTGCGGGCAATGCCCGTTATGCGGTGTGTCGCGCATGAGATATACGTCGGTGTATGTGTGCAGCAAGATGCAGCAAGATGCCCGTACACGGCGCGACGTCGCGTCGTTCGCGTCGCGTCGCGTTGCGTCGCGTCACATCGAGCCGCGTAAGCGTACGTATGTAATGTACCACTCGGTCAAATGCGTACACGTTACACTACCATGTAATCACGCACGATGCGCATAACCATTTGCTCTCGAGGTATTTGCTAACTCGTTTGCTTTTCGTTTAGTTATAGAGCTGAGTTGCCTTCAAAGTTGCCCGGTTAATTAATTTGCCGTGTGAGTAATTGACTTAGAGTGAAATATTAAACGCCAATTAATCAGCCGCTACATTTTTCAAAAGAGAGAAAAAAGACAGTTTAACTGTAAAATATATTGTATATACGTAATATTGTATCTCAAAAGTGCATATCTTTAATAGAGATTTATTTGTACGCTATTTTTGTTACAACCTTTTAATAATCGATTCTCAAATTCTTGGAGTAATAAGGGAATAATCAGAACTCGCATTTCTCGAATTTCTCTACAAAATCAAGAAAAATTTGCTTTTTCGAAGTTATATAATTAACTTACGTAACATAATGCCATTTGAATTTCTATCCGGAAAAGATCGGCTGTAAATTCATCAAAAAGCTTCGAAGATGATTGAAAACTATCCAATTAAACGCAAATCATCCCGTATATGTACTCACGGTTTTTAATTACATGAAATTTAATGTTAAATATACGTAATATTGTACTTCAAAAGATGCGTTCCAGCATGTCTTCAATATTATTTGTATGCTACTTTTTCACATGCTATAATCTTTCAATAATTAATTCTTAAATTCTTAGAGTAATAACGGAATAATCTGAAGTCACATCAGCTTCTCTATAAATCGTAAAAATTTGTTTTTTCCCACGTTATATAATTAACTTATTAAACTTGCGTGACACAATGCCATTTGAATTTTCATCCGGAAAAGATCGGCGGCAAACCCATCAAAGAGCTTCGCCCATGATTGAAAGCCAGCCGGTTAAATGCAGAGCATCCCGTATATGTACTCACGATTTTTAATTACACGAAGCGCGATTATCTGTAAAATTCATCAAAGAGCCCGGTCCGGCGATCGCGGAAACGCGGCGTGCGTAATTTACGGCGCGCAAAGTCGCGAGCGTGCAAACACGCGAGATACGCTCGTTAACGCGCTCGCGCTCGCGATCGTGTGCACGCGATCGGTATTATATGCGCGCCGCGCGAAAAAGCGAACGAACGTCGCGTAATCGTGTCGTCGACGAGGCCGCGAGAGACGCGAAAAAGGCAACGGGGGACACACGATGCGTTTCCATTACGAACGTTCAGGCGCGTCGGCGGAAATGCAAATGATCACGGTCGGACATGCGAATGCAAATACAAACAGATAGCAGCAAGGCGAGGTGGGGGAAGGGTGAAAGGATCGAGGATCGCCGCCGCCCCTGTGTGACCAGGATAATGCCCGGCAGTAGCTAGGGTGGATGTGACCCAGTGACCGCTGGCTGACGGGAGATTGGAGAACGTGCGAAAAAGGCAATAACGACATTTCTCTCTTTTCGAAGGATTCGCGAGCACGTACCGTTTCGTTTGTGCGCTTTAATCCTTTTAATAGTTAAAAAACTTCCAGCTGGAAGCCGCGGCGCTATTCTACGACCAGCGCTGTTCGCACTGTTTGCCGGCGATTTTATTTCTAAAGAAAACACGGCGCTTATGTGTGTGTGCTGCCTCGAAATGTCGCGTACCTGTAAGTGGATCTAGATTAATTGAACATCATTTTATGATGAGGCGATTGTTATAGTTTAATAAAGTGGCCATAAAAAATTGAATAATTAATAATAAAAACGTTTCTTCTGTAATATGGAAGCGATATC
This sequence comes from Aphaenogaster ashmeadi, assembly GCA_003063805.1. NCBI lineage: Eukaryota > Metazoa > Arthropoda > Insecta > Hymenoptera > Formicidae > Aphaenogaster > Aphaenogaster ashmeadi. The sequence continues at coordinate 24,776 of NJRQ01000042.1, read as the reverse complement.
TCTTTTCCCTTTTAGAATAATAAAGCGAATAATATTTCTCATATTAAATAAAGTTTTAACAGACAATTTATTTTTAAAATTCAGTTTAATGAATCTAAAAAAGTCATATATTTCGTATAAATTATTATTCGATTCTTAAGATTTATATCAAAATATAAAAAGCTCAATGAGAACGTAGCAAAAATCCGGAATAATTCATTGTATCAAATCACCTGTCAAAGGCAATCGATTAAATTGGGAGGAATAATCAGCCACGGATGTATTGTGTATAGTGTACGGTTCATGCGAAAATCATTGGGATTTGTTAACTTTATGGTAATTTATTCATATGAATTGCGCGTATATGCGTATTGATTGATAAAATCGAGGTACTAATTACGCGCAACGGGGGAACGCATTCATTTGCCAGCTCTTCTAAATTCGATTTTAATTTGCGAACGGCTAAGCAGATTTCTCAACAATGCCAACAATTACACATATTAAAAATATATAAGCAATCTCTCTCTCTCTCTCTCTCTCTCTCTCTCTCTCTCTTTCTGCATGGTTTTCACAAGACTGAATAATGTTTATTTACTATGAGAGATTACCCTATATGACGGGCGTAAAGATTTAAGATTTCCAGCAAGTAATTGATTATTTTCGGTGAGAATAAGGTAACACCGAATACCGCGAATTTCAAATTTACCTGCGGCTCCATCCGCCGTAAATAAACTAGGAGCGGTTTCGAGAATTTAATAACCGCCGCGAGACGGAAAGTCCCTTCCCTGCCCTCTTCGCCAATTTCGGATGCAATATTAAATGTTCCCCGCAAGTCGCCTCGTAATTGTATACGCACGGGATGCGGCGTGTATTACAAATACGTGCCCGCACGTGCGAGATTAATCGAGAAAATTGATTTAGCTTTTCTGCGAAATTTACTTCGCCGAACCCGCTAAATTAAAGAGCGAAATAACATTTCTTTCCTGAGAAATACATTGTAATAATGACGCAAAAGATAATAAAACTATAATCTATCGCGTGTAAACGCTATAATCGTTTAAACACATAAATAAAAATATGGGTGGATTAATTGTTGCTGCAACAATCTTTAGTGTCAATTGTAAGACTCATATCTTGGGAAAATTTTATTTTGAAAAGTTCGACATTTTTCTCAAAACGCTTAATTTTACTTTAAGAAAAACTCGCCAAGCTCAGATAATACTCTAGCATACAATACGTACTCCCTCTCTCTTCGCTTCAAGCAACATCAATCCATTGCAATCCGTCGTCTTTGTATTTTATCAAACACATGTACAGTGTGATGATGTAGATGCAAGACGACTTGAAACAACTTCCAAAAAAAGAGGATGAACAAAAATCGATAAAAAAACCGACGTCACCATCTACATTTATCACGATTACACCGCTGTTATCGACAGGATGAGCACTGACACTCGGTGTAAGTATCAAGCGCACCCCAAGCGCCATTTCGACGGATAAGCGAGGGGATAGATTTCATCTTATATTTCACCTTATATACGCATTATATGTGTATGTATGTGTATGCGCACGCGCGTGCGCGCAATACGTATTTCGTTATGTTTCTCAGTTTCTCGGATAATAAAACAGATGAGCATCCAGCGAGAGAAAGAAAAGACCAATGTGAAAGAAGCAACACGCCAAGTTGATAAGAAATCCGATATAAGTCTGCTCTCTACCAGAATAAGAAATATACAACCGCCAGTAGCGTAAACTGTGATCGTTAACACCTCGAACTTCGTCTTGAATCTCTGGAACTGACTGGCTTGATTCAACAGTGTGCTGTACAACAATATCGCTTTTCCCAGATAAACTATATATCCACGTCGCAAAATTCTCTCATTTATATTTTAATAAATTCATAAAAGTTACCTAGGATATTATTATTATAACGAGGGATTATATTTCAAACATACCATTTCTGATAACCACAGAGATCGTAACGACAATAACGTAGTCACGCGAACACCATATGGAACTTTCGGTTCAATAATAAAACCGGCTGTCTATGTTTTCTTAAAGAGATAATTAGTACCTTTGATGTAACGTATGCATACAGAGAGCGGTCCGATATTCTGGAAATAAAAATTTCCCTTTGATTCACGAGAGACCGACGTAACTCGATGATCCTTATTATATCAGCGATCTCAACCGCGCGCGAAGTCGGGCCCGCGTTTGATAATTCCGAGTTTTATCGTGCACCCGTACAAAAAGCCCGTCGATGAAACAAAGGGTTGAGGTCCTCTCTCATCAGTGAGTTCGTTGAACCTCGATGGCTATTCGCGAGTCGTCGCTGAGTCGCGTCGCTTCGCTTCGTGTCGGAGAGTCGCCGGGGCGCATAAGGAAACAAAGAAAGCGAATGGCCGAGAAAATTGAAAGTCTGCAAGAGGAAGGGATGAAGATATTCGGCAGGCGAATCCGGGGATCGCCGTTATTAACGAACAAATATTTCAACGACCGTTAGAATATTGAGATAGTCTCATCGAGAAATGAAGCAACGCAGAAGCAACCGACTATCGCCGGCTGATTGGTCTGCCGCGCCGGTGTAAAACGAAGAAAAAAGGAAAAAAAAGAAAAGAGTAACCGTCGAAGTCGTAAATTACCGCCGGCGATTCCTTGATTCGATTGGGAACGTGGAATATCCCGAAGCCTGCCTCGAACGTGACCAGAGGGCTGCTTCCGGTGCTCGGAAAGAGACGCGCTCTCTTTTCCTCGTAGAAACTAATGATCGCGTCTTGGCCGATCCGTTTATCGAATTAGTCGCAGGGAACTGGAAAGTGCCGTTGATCTTTGGCTTTCTCGAAAAAATAAATTGCCTTTAGCCCAACTGGTGGCTTTTACAGTAACGGCTTTTTAGCTCACGACCCACAATACTGGAAAGCTTCATGAAATAGAGAACATTATTGAACGTGTTAATAATACTTTATTGCGGAACAGTTGTGTGTAAATAGAATCTTATACATTGCATCTGGAGTCGCAGGCTCAAAAATTTAGAATAAACTCCGTAAATTTTACAAGATTTTAGATGTGAAGAAATCCCTAGAAAAATTTTGCAAAAAGATACAGACAAAAATATATTTGTGTTTAAATTTCCGCTAGACATAAAGTTACATAAACAAAGTTGAGTAAACTGCCGCGTCTTTCTAAGAAGATTTTACCGAAGTCAATTTTTATGGAAGAACCATCTTCTTTTTTTTAAGCATCATCATCAAAGTTTCATGAGCAAAACGTAAGACAACATAAAGCGCTGGCTGGTTTAATAAAATACGAAGCTATCGATTGCCGACTCAGCTTTTGCCTACCAACACGAACTTTCAGTATCGCATTTAATCCAACGATTTCATCTATAAAATACGGAATAAGAGGTAGCTCTTAATTAACTATACTTCAAAGTAGCCTACGCCAATTATAAAACGGTAATTAACCACTTAATTAATATTTATTTTACAGATTTCTAGATTCTACTTCTGAGTTAAAATTGATAACCGATTTACGATTAAGACGAAGTAATTTATTTCAAGTAAAAGATAAAAGTGATCGTTGAAATCGTTTGTTCGTAGGCATATGACATGAAAATTTAAACAATTTTACAATTAAAAAGTTCAATAATCTTTTTACAGTTATTTTTTGCGACTATTTGATAGGTTATTGCAGTACACTCAATGGACGATCAGAAATGGATTTATTAACCGCAAGCTACTCAAATGACATATCACGCAATTAAATGGTATCGGCGACGGCAGCTGCGACACGAGGAGCTTTTCTAGATCCAGCTTAGCACTTCGGAAATGATAGTCTTAAGCAGATTCCCAATGGGAAATAAATTCTCTCGCGACCCTCCCATTGGTCCTGCTCGTATCCCATGGAGTCCCATAATTCCATATTCCGGGTCGTACCAGCGAATTTCGTTCGTAACAACCGGCGCGCATTATCGATTTTAGCCGACAAAGAAAGTTTCGTTGTTACGTGTAAAGCTAACGAAAGACATGTCAAGCCGATATTATATGGAAACGCGTATGAATTATTTCTCCCTTTTTCACTATGCAACTAAGCACATTAATTATAATTGTACCGCATATTAAGTCATCAATTATTATCACTTAAACCGCACTCGGCGTATGCAGTTGAATATATTAATTAAAATTATATGACACATGTTATTAATTATTAACGATATCATGCACTGCCATCGAATAAATGGATTGATTTGCGCGATCGAGCGATGCGAGCGAACAAGACAACTTTATTGGAATATTTTCAGGACTTTCGTCCCTATTTTGCGAGCTTTGCGTCCCGAAAACAGAGCATAATAGCTTCGCGCGCCTAGGGAGTGCAGCCCAGCTATCGAGGCTTTATTCGCGTGCGCAGTGCAAATCTCGAGAGGGATGGCGAAATAAGATAAAAATCCCCGCGGGTTAAAATCCCCGGATTTTTTTAAAGCTATCTATTTGCCGATGGAGCTATGCAACGCGCGCGGAGTAGCGTTTCCGCGAAGCCACGCAGCCGAAAGCAGGTTAACGACTTCTAACAAACCGTAAGCCATCGGTAGTTTTCCGCGGGCGCGTCTTTCTCTTCGCATCGGAAAATGCTTTCGCGCATGGCGCCGCCGCTTGAATATGCAACGTGGGCGGAATAAATAAATAGATATTCGCGTAAAAGTTTAAAACGTCTCGCGATTCAGGTGCGGTTAGTGATCTCTTTTTCTCTCTTTCTCTCCATCCATGTCGCGGACTTCGATTTGCCTGCGGAAGCCTTACACGAATCGCCATTTGTTACTTTCATGCTTAATTAATACGAGAGAGTTCTGACAGTACCGCAGTGGAATAATAATTATCGCGAAGTTTTCGCTTCTCCGAACTCATAAACTCGGCCTGACAGCTGTCGTAGACAGTTTCGTAATCTGCACGTCATTATTGTTCTAGCCATCGATATGTACGAGCATTATTTCCAGATACACGGTACTTTATTGGATCCCGCGTTTTTTCTACCGATATTTTTCTTCCCCATCTGCAATTCAAAATGAATACTCCGTTTTCCTGTTACATTTATAGGAATGTCGTAGCGCGTTTCCTTTTGTTTCAGCTGCGCCGTTATATTGAAAATAAGATTTCACATTTTATTTTTACCATGGCAACTAAAGCTTAGCTTTTCTCTCTTTATGGAATTCTAAAAATCCATCGACTTATTCAGATGTTAAGTTATATTTATTCGAATATTAAATGCTTTTGCGTTTTCTTTTTATTGTCGTTATCGTGTATGTCGATAAGACATATAATAAATTATATATCGATGTGAGACCTAAATAAAATTTATATCACGAACGCATCTAGAATAAATCAGAGCACTCGCCTCAGAGACAATCGAAGGAATCTCGGTCACATTAATCGCTTGGTTAAATTTTATCGATCATAATTACCGTTACGATAAAGTGTAAAAACCGAAGGAAGCCTTGACCAGCTTCTTGTTTAATGATATAAAAAATACTATATTAATAATATATTAATCATACCGTATTTTACAATATTAAAATATTCAGAAATGGTAAAAAGATAGATAATAAAACTTTATCCTCAGAGAAATTTAACGTAAAACGTAATTTTTTAATTATTTAACATAGAATAAGAAGAGCGCAGGTTGACTTTTTTCAGTACGGTACCGATCAAAATTTTTGATACTAATGATAGACGCATCATTTCAGGACATTGCGCGGATACTTCAGCATGATCTCGATGACTCGCTAATTGGGCTAATGGGCACTTTTGTGGTGATCTATCGCGATTAACGTCATATTCGTTGAACATGTGGGTACGCCGTCATTTAATTACCAATTTATATCCTCATTAACGTTGAATGATGCTGCATGAGGCAAAGCTATATACAATGCAGTGGACAATTAAAGTGCAACGACGCGTTCGTGCGTTTGCGCGCGCAAATTCGAGATACCGCGGTACGAAAAGCTGACGGGATAATCTGAGAGATTATTGCTTTAAATTGCAGGATAAACCGACGATGTGCGTTAGACGAGACGACGAGAGCGAGTATAAACGTGAAGCTGTCTTGTAAACTAACCCGTCCTAGTGTGGTGTTAAGTCTCTTACGGCCTCGTTATTGCGTTTACATCGTTAAGCGACACCCGCTACACACGCTCGTAAGACGGCTACGTGAAAAATGAAGCTTTAATGGTTTCTATCCGTGCGCAATTATGCCACCGTCTTATGGGAGAGAACGATTTATGTGAATGTGTCTAATTAAATAAGCTGGACAAGCCGCACTCATTGGACAATGCGAAAATGAATGAACGTAAAAACATTTAATCGCACAGGTTATGCACATTATACACCAGTTGCAGCAATGTTGTTCAATGAATTCAATTATTAATTTATTAAAATCCGTTCGTTATAAATAGGATACACAAATTGCTCAAAGTCGATCAAAAGTATCATAAATCACATAGGGAGATATTAACGTATATTTTATTATTTCATTTTAATTTAACGTACTTTTATTTTTTTTAATGTCTAAAAGGCGTTCCTCCTTGTCAATCAGCCATAACAATGCACTATTAAATTTTTCACTCCACTCTATTCGATTCCATTAAATCGCGCGATACGTATCTTTAATCCTGTAACTTCGACATCATCGGAAAATGCTGAAGTTTCTAGTGCCTGGAAATGCGCGTTTGACAAAGAACGTGTCGACCGGCTGGCTAATGAAGTTTCCACTAAATCGCGTCCATTAACGCGCGAGATCAAAGCGCGTCGAGGCGTACCGCCCGCAAGGTCGAAAAGGTCTCCCTCGCGCGCGGCATTCGTAAAGCGCAGCGATAGCGCCGTCGATCCGATAAACGATTTGTCCGTATCGTCGTCTAAACAATATCGTCGGGGCAAAGAAAGGCGACCGGGATCACGGAGACGCGAGACGGGGAGACGGCATGGCGTGAGAGGAGTGACAAAGACAAAGCAGGAAGGGGAATCCCTGATTCTAGGGCGTCACTATGGCGACTTCTCGCACAAACCCCCGCGCGGCATCTCACGTCCCCTCGCAACCTACGGCTCGATCCATCCACCCCTGGTAACCTTCGAAGCTGCACGGCGTATATACCCAGCAGCCATCCCAATTCCGGCGTTCTACCGAGATCCGCGGCGGCGCCGGCTTCGACCAGGATTCCGTCGTAACAACGTCGCGTCCGGCCCCTGCTGTCACCCAGTTTAATCTCCTGGGCCCCGAATAGGACGTGCTCCATTTCTGCTCGCGCTCGTTACCGTCCTCCCGCCTGCCCTTTCCTTACTTTTCTCCTTTCGAGCTCCGCGCAATCGCTTTCATCGCGGCCAATATCGGATTTTCTCGAGACCGTCTACCGGGATAACTCCATTTTTTATCCCGGTTTCTTCTTTCATCTTCCATACTTTCTGTCTTTCTTTTCTTTTCTATATCTCCTCTAGACAATTCTCTCGATGTTCCATATCCTCTTGCTTTTGTCACGAGGCGACGCAAATACGACGTGACGTGTCCCGGTAGAGATTTGGGAATCTTATTTGAATAAATTCCAAAGAAGAGAAGAGACAAGAATCTATTTTATCCGCGAAGATTGTTATTCGAATGACGTTGAGGGTTAAGATGACGACAGAGGTTTCACTGTATCGTGAATGCGGAAGCTACAGTGTTGCGTTATTGTCACCACTATTATCAAAAGGATCGTCGCAATTGTGAGCGTTGTTTTCATTACGATACGCTCGTATCACGGAACAATCTAGCCGCGCGCGGCTACTCGTTCTCTGGAACGGTGCATTATGTCGCTCTTGACCGACAGAGAATACGTCTCGCACGCGCGATTCGCCTTGTCACCCAATTTAATCTCCATCCACTCCTAAAGCTCGGCTACGCTTTGTTCGCCGTGCTCTCGATATGGTCTCTACTTCATCGCGTGCCTCGTCCTTTGTCCCAGTCTTCCCTTTGCCAATGAAAGAACTACTCTCCCGGTCACTCGCGTCGCAAACTCTTTCGTCGACAGATCTACTCACCCGACAGCGGCTATCGATGTCAAGTCGCGACCCGCAAACTTTGTCGCACTCGGCGGCAGATTAATATTCATCAACGATTGCGCGACAAAGAAGTACGAAAAAAGAAAGAAGCGCTTTGCCCTATATTCGTTAATATAATGATGATCGATAGCATATATATGTATATATATATATATATATATATATATATATATATATATATAACTCGAGAATACGCAACGATCTATATTTAATCGAGACTCAACTTATTCTTCGCCTTTCCTTTCTTAATTCTCATTGTCAAATGAGGAAAAGGTTTTTATAAAAGGGCGTCTACTCAAATATTGGAAAAAATTCTTTGAGGATTCTCTGATCTTCCAGACACTTCTGTGTCTAAATTTCCAAGTAAAATTACAGTATTTTAGATGTAAATTTAAGATCAATTTAATTATTATCTGGTTTTTTACTAGTTATTTTTTTTCTTATTTATACGATTATTTTTAAAAAATAAAATTTATTCGTTTCAAATATAAAATCTAGTAAAATACTGAAAAGAAGTGAAGGATTTTCATAAAATAGTCATTTTACATTGCAAAAAAATTTCATTCTTTTATTTTCAAGATAAGAAAAATAGGAGATCCACCATAAATACAAAGAAAGTATCTAAAATATCAAAGAGAAATTAAATAAAATGAACCTTATATTGCACTTTGGAACTAAGAATACAGCATCTTAATAATCTCGCAAAATACGAACAAAATTTTGATAAAAGTTCGCTGAATCTCGATACAATTCCCTGACAATTTCTTAATTATTCGAGATAGGAAAAAATTCCTCATAAATTTTCCAGGCTTTCGCAGGTAGTAGACATTCCAGTTGACCGAGCGACGAGACCAACTGTAAATGAATCGAACGAAACGGACACGATGAAAAACTTTAAATCTCACAAACTTCGGCAACACAATGGAACTATTATGAGTTCGCATAGCGAACTCGCTGAGTTTATGCGAACGATCGTATCCAGGTTATCTATCCTACGATCCAAACTATAGATTTATAATGTTATTGCGCCCGGACGTGTAGGAGCATTTACATTCGCATTTTACAGAAATAGATTCTAAAAAGCAGCGACTAGGTTTTCAAAGATGCGTTTGCGCCAAAGTGCTCTCCGCTGGCCGGCGCACAGCATGATCTGTCATTGCCTTTCGATAGTTGTGTTGGAGGAAACGCTACCTGCGCCCGCGTGTATAGGAATTTTGCTGGAGGACACTGAAATGGCGGAAGGGACGCGGCTATATAGTCGCCGGTTCCTGATCCAGCCTGATGGCTATGAGGGGGAGGATATTACCCTCCCGTCGACCCTTCTTGGCCCTTATCGTTACTGGCGCGATTTAATCTACGACCGTCCATCCTGATCCAGCTCGTTCCGTGTTTCTGCTTTTCACTACGAGTCCGCGCCACCGCACCCTATTCTTTATCCTTACTTCCTGAAACGGCTGAAAGGAACATTTCCGCGTACTACCCTTCGCTCCAGGCACAGGAACATAACTGTTCATCTGTAAGTCGGTTACCAACTCGACCGTGACCACGATTAGAGTCGTGGCGGCCGCCAATCTGATGAATTCGAGACTGATAGACGGCGAGGGAAATAAGGCGGCACCAGAAATAACAAGATAAATTACGAACAGCACCGAGTGACTCTGCAGATATTATAACGGCATATCTTTTGAAGTAGATTTAAAATTTGCCAAGTCGCAATATTCATTTTCTATCAATCCCTTGTTGTTGCTTCCGCGAAATCTGAGTAAATTGAGAACGCTGCATTTTAATTTGTACATAAAATTATTGACTAATTATTTATTTTATTAAAAAATTTATCAGCTCCATTAATTTTACTTAATAAAACAATAATGCTTCGTAATTCAACTTTTTTCTTCCGCTAGATTTTCTTTTAAAGGGACAAAAGATGGCCACGTTCTGTAACGAAATGAGAACTTCTGTATTACACGAACATTCTCGCAAGTCGAGCCGGCATATCCCCGATAATTCTGATTAATGTTACCTCGAGCGTATTATTATTTGAGTATCAAAGTCGCGGAAAACGGCGGGCCGCACGCCTGCCTCGCGCGCCTTGCAACTATTCGCCGACATGCGAGGCGAATAAACTATCTTCATCGTCGTCCTATATCTGCCAGCGCAGTCCAGCCGGGCTCTGTCACGCGAGGCGGCGTTTCGCATGCAAAATCGACGGACCGGATAACCGAGAGAGAGAGAGGGGAAGGGGAAGGAGAGAGGAGACAGTTCGAACTCTGACCTCGCTCTCTGTGGCGGACTCGTTATATACCCGCTGAACGAGGCCCCGTTTTCGCGAAAACGATTGAACCGTTTCATGTACGTATCTATGCGTATATGTGTATGTATGTGTATGTGTGTGTGTATCGTCCCGAGAATTGGTTTTATCGATGCAGCGCGGAAGTGGAACGACACTTCCTAGTTCCAACCGACCGTGGGAGATAGAACTCGAGAGATACCGTTCGCAGCCCGATTACGCAAATCTTCTCGGGGGAAACGAACGGCACGAATGAAAGGTGAACCACTCTCGGCGCTCCGATATTAATGATAAATGTTAAATTACTTCGGATAAATATAAAATACGGACGATGTGTGCTCGCGTATTCGACTGCCTCGCGTATATTGGAAATAACAAATTCCTGATCAGAGAGAAATCCATGAAGCTGGATATGAGAAATTCGACATTACAAGTAGCAAATGTATTGACATGGTTAATTACATGTAATCAACGCAAAATTAAAACTTCTTTAAATAAATTTTACGAAAACATTCTTCAAGAAGAACTGAATGAATACTGTTCACACAAAGGAGCAGACAGTTTTTCACAAGAATATATTTTTTAGATGTAAAATACATGTTATAATTTTTTAACAGTATCTTTCAGTATCCCGAAACAGAGAAAATAAAGTCGATCGTTACTCTATTAGTAAAATACAAAAAATCACACAAATTTTTAAGTGATTTATTTGTCTAGGATTGATAAAAAATAGCAACATTTTCTTACGATAAATAATAATTGCTCAAAGGAGTCGAGTTGTCGTCGGTAATGGAAAACGAAGGGGAACGAACCAGCTATCTGAGTAATAATATCCGACGTTGGCTAAACCAGGCATAAAGAAGATAAAAGATTATCGGTTTCTGTAGAGAAGAAAGTCAAGTTTTAGTAGCGGCGGCGGATCTTTTTTTACTTCTCGCGACAGATCCCTGATAATTGGCTTCGCCCTTTTCCCGATTCCGAATACGTGACCCTTGATTTTAAGCATCAGAGCTCGTCAAAAACGTGCTTGAATTTTTAATTGAAGCTCACTTCGATCGTCGATAGAACACGCAGACACTCGGAAACTTCCCAAAGGTTCTTTATCTCACAACCACGTTCCCCCTCGCGTTAACGCAAACCTTTCGGGTGCCTAAATTGATCTACCTGAAAGAAACTGCCATAAAACATTTTGAATAGACATTGTTCTATTTTTTATACACAGTAATCTAGTATATTACTCTAGTATATTACCTCTCTCCCTAATTCAAAAATCTTTATAGAATTGGAATTTTTATTCATTCCTTAGAGAAAATCTCTACAATTTGAATTATTTCAAAATTGATCTCTGTATTTCGAAAGAAGTCTCTACAATTCGAAATTTGAGAGATAAAACGTTTATAACTTGAAGTATATCATGAAAGGGATTCTGCATCAATACTTCTTTCTCCTTCCATACTAAAACAATTGAATGTTACAAATAATAACAGCAACGCGATTCTTATTCTTAACGCTAGCAATACTTCTTGGATTGGCATCGGTAACACTGCTCGTGTATATAAAAATTCTTATTCTATATTATGTTCAAGCTTTAGTGGTGCTTTGAAAATGAGTTCAAGCAGAAAGCTAAAATCGTTGAGTGTATCGGAAAAAACTAAAATGACTGAGGCCGTTAAGAGTGAGTTAAAACCGAAGAAAGATATTGCTGCAGAGTATGGCATCCCTGCAAGTACTCTTTCTACCATTCTGAAAAACGAAGATAACATTCGATAAGTCGAAACTTCTATAACTCGAATTACTATCTGTTCCCTTGACATTCGAGTTAGAGAGGTTCGACTATAGTTGCATTTTATCTCCATCTCAATATCATTAATATTTTCACACTAATCTTCTATTTTACAAAGTTGGAAATTGAAATTCTGTTAAACTAAAATTCACTTAAAGTTAATAAAATCTCATTATTCTAAAACTTTTCGTTGTCATTCGCTTGTAATTGCTGTTTATCGTTGTCTGTATGCATTCCACTCACAGGACAAATTTATTTCAAGTTGTTCGAAATATCTGTATAAATAAAAAAAGCGCAATATCTATGAAATATCCTGTGTGCAATAGCGATTGCAAAACGTGATGGAAATATGCAGCTGCCTCATCGAGAGAGAGAAAAAGAGGGAGCGAACAACTCTTTTGTACCGCTTGCTACTTCGCCGGTTTTCATTCGCAGATACCGCGGAGGCATTTCCTAGACTCAATGAGCCGCGAGCAAGCTGCCGACATGTCGATCGCGCCGATCGTCGCAAATCTGCAGGAGAAAAAACGAGAGAGAGAGAGAGAGAGAGAGAGAGAGGGAAAGAGAGCGAAAGAGCCAGAGTTGCCATGTGGCACTAAAAATACACCAGCGATGGAATATCGTTTGACGACGGCCAAGTCGGCCGGATATTTCGCCTTGTCGTGGAAATCGAACGTCCCTCGATGCGCTCGATGCGTCTTGGGAACGGGCGTTCACGAATACCAAGCCGCTGTTTTATTGTCCGACAACGAGACTGATATATAGCGGAGACAATTCCGCCCCGAGGAAACGTTATTTCTGACCGCGGTGGTCTCCGTATCTTCCCGTTGTGCGTAGCGGCGTCCTCGTCTCGAAGAAACGCGCTCGTTTATTCCTGACCGGCGAGGAAGAGCGCGATAAAAAGAGCGAACCGACGACGCGAAGGGGACGATAATGTCATTCATTAAATTTCGAGGGAAAGCCGCCATAAGGGAATCACTTCCCGTAATCGAATATATCCACCGCTACGTGAGAAGACAGCTAACCCTCGCGCGATTTTCGCAAAAGATGAAAAGAATGTGAGTAGATCGATGAATTATCTTCAAGGTAAAATTTGAAGATAATTCATCGACCTTAAAGACGTCTTTGAGAATACTTATCACCTGTTTCGAGGCTAATAAATATATACATAATCAAAATGGAATTTTTTGGGAATATTTGTATGAAAACATGTTCGAAAGGCCAGTTTCCCCCGGGAAATGTTGGAAATAGATCCGAGTACTTGGAATACATTCGCCAGAAATTTCGTTGACAAATGTGTGAATTTAACCGTCGGGATGAATCAACGAAATAAGAAAATTTCGGAACAGAGGGAGACCATTGTAAACTGAAGTAGAAAATCGGACAGGAAAAAAATTGATCACATTTCGCGAAAGAAAAAGAGAATCCTAGTTACTTATTCAACTGTCCTACCGAGACTTTCGGTGAATATTTGTAAGAAGTTTGTAAGAAGATATAAAATAATTCTTCAAACCCAAAGTCAATGATTTGTAATAAGACAAAAAATGTGATACCGCCCATTAATCTCTGATATTTGTGCAGTTAATAAAAAAAATGTTATAACATTCAAACTCACGATTCAACGGCCTCAGTTCTATCGCTAAACTGTAAGACTTTTTACGATTATTAACAGCATACTTTCGTGCGTGTATGCTAGATTCCGTTCGCATGAGTCTTCTGGAATTTGCATGCACATGTTATAGGTACGTTACCAGAGAACTGTAAAATGCAAAGCGCCCGTAATTATGGAATTGCGTGCCCGTTCAGTCGATAACGATTTTATAGGTGTGGATAACGCGATTTCGGAGTAATAATAAAAGTAAACACTGTTGTCGTATACATTTTAAACGTGAGAATTTATGGATGTCCGCAAGCGTGAAAATGTCCATGTCTAAAAATCTTTAATCAAGCAATTCCGAATATAATAGTCCATGAATTTAAGAACTTCTAAATTAACGATCTGTTTACCAAAGATGTTCAAATTGAAGAATTTTTAAACAATTATATATTACGTATTAATATTACAATTATTAATATTACAATGGTGTGATTGTTTAGTCTACATATATATATTGTTACCAGTGAAAGCATTTTGAGAAAACCAGAGCAGAAAAGTGTGGCATAGTCAGAACAAAAAGAGCTTGAGATGCATTTTGTACATCAATGACCGTGTATATCAAGATATGTACTACTTACGCAGGTCAAGAATGTGTTAAAGATAAAAGGTAAATTGTACCGTGCTGGTTGTAAAACGGAAGAGACTTACAAGGGACCATTTTCAAGTGTCCGACCCCGATTTTGATAAATTTTAAATATGTTGTAATATAGACATAAAAAATAAGAGACATATTTTTTTATGAGTGCACAATCGTACAATGAAAGGATAAAACATCTCTTTCAAATTGATTTTTTTTTCTGAGTGAATATTCAATGTTTTTGGAAAATTTGAATATACTGTTTCATAAATATGAAACATTTTTTCATATCTCTTATATATCTCGTATATTCAAATTTTCCAAAAATTGACTTTTTTAATGTACCTTTACCCTCACCCCTAATTTCATAATACACGGCCATATTGCTACAACGGGAACGAAAGAGTTAAGTGTCTTTAGCAAAGTTTCTTTCTTTCAATCGTTTAAATCTAGTGGAGCAATCAGCCGCGTACTAGTTTTCTTACGAATATCCTCCTATCTTTTACGAGCAATGAATTGACTTTCTCTTTCTTAATTTGATATGTATGCGCTTGCACAACGTACCTCTCTAGCTGTCTCTCGCGCATTTGCATGTGTATCGTTTGTACTGTGCGTTCGTAGCGATACACACACAATAGAGGCGGCACGCCCACAGTGAATTCGGAATTGACGTAAGCGAAATGAAAGGTGTAGGTAGCGGGGGGAATAAAGCGAGAAAAATGATAAACTAACGCGACACAGCGCGACAAGACGCTCCTCGTTGCTTCGCCTTGCGGAACAAATCGCTCAACTGTCATTAATAAAATCTGCAACCGGGATTACATTTATATCTGTGTCGTAAACTCGAAAAAGCGTAATATGTAATTAGATTAACGAGTACTTTCACAAATCTTACTTCCACAGAGGCGACGGTGATCAAAGACGTAAATAAATACGTCTACTTTCTTTTCTTTTTATAAAAAGACTTAAAGTTTCCGCTTCGTTTCGTTTCATTTTCTCAGCAATGCAATGTCCGGACATTGTTATAATAACCTATTAGCAATTTGATTTGATAAACTATCAAACTATTTGGTGATCTGTTCGGCTATTTCATTCATATTATACGTATTATGCGTAAGCAAAATTATTGAAATTGCGCACATTATTGTATAGATTTATCCCAACCATGCATGCTCGCTAAATAATTTACATTATTTAACTGAAATTACTTTACATCTATAATCAATTCATCGGTATAATTAACACTAATCATCCTATTTCATGCACTCTGCGCTCTTATGTATGAAATAAATTCAATTCATCAAAAGCAAAAGCATAGGAAATATTTAAATATTAATAATATTTAATTAAATATAAATAATTGTTCAAACATTTTGTGCTTTTAGTGATAACGTGTTCTCCCAATTTTCAAAATCTTATCCAAACCTTGGTTTACTTTTAGTTAACGAGAATACAAATTTCTAATCTCTGTGTATATGGTAAAATGCAAAGATTTGCCTAGCGTCATATGTACGTGGACCAAACGAAACTCCAATTAACAGCAAGAGTGACTGAATACAAGAAAAATGCATTCTGTAATGTATTCTAAAAGATCCATCCTAATGCTCAGTCATCATCACATTTTGAATCCAACCACATCGATTGGCAAAATGTAGAAATATTGGATCAAGAACCATCTTATCATAAGCGCCTAATCTCAGAAATACTCCATATAAAATTACAAAAAAATGGATTAAATTTGGCCCAAGATATTGAGCTATTTGATAACATATCTTTCCATTATAAAAAAATTCTCAATTGAATCCGTCACATAAAGATAAATGAAAGGAAACAAAAGAATAAAGGATGAAACAAGAGACTGCGTTCGAATTTAAAACAAGAAAACCCAGGAAACATTCAAAGAAGAGCGTTGAACAAGATAACGATCACCCCATTCAAAGAGGACATAGTAAAAAAAAGGGGATCATTAACAACAATGACCAATGAACAAAGGCAACGAACCCAACGGTGTATTCAGTATCCACCAAAGGCCATCAATTGAAGAGGATCTCAGTACAGATCGAAACCAGTATTGGATTATGTAATGTATAATTGGAAATCGCAATTAAATATAATTATTTATACTATAAAATTCGATTTATCGCACGTACAACTGCGCCTCAGGTCCGCACTAGCCATCGATAACTACAATTGTATGTTAACGAGCCAAACAAATAGATTTGTTTAAACAAATTTCTAAATCTGTCTTTTTTTACGTATAACGATCAATCTCCATCAAATATAGGTATGTAACGATTAATCATTGAAGAATGCAGAGCGCTGCTCTGAGAATACTCCCATTACTCAAGCGCTCCAAATAGTCCGCGGTAAAATACATTTCACGTTTCTAGCATCGGACGCGAGAGATGCGCCACAATTCACGATCTCGCTCGTGCCTACGCGGAGCGCGTCCGGCAGGCGTCCAGGGCGATGCGACCTCGATGATCCAGTTCAAGGCTAAATCCTTTCGAGAAACACTAAATATACGCGGCGCACTTGAACCGAAGGCTGACAGCGGCCCTACGTTAAGCCCCCCGGCTCTTCCTCGTCTTAACGCGTGCCGGCTCCGTTCGTTAAAGCTCGCTCGGGAATTTATAGGTGCACCGTAAACTCCCGGGAATGAGCATCCTTCCGAGAATTATGAAGAGGCGGACGCGAAGCGGGGCAGGATCCAACGTTCATCCCCGAGGAGAGCGCCGTACGTTGTACGCGAGCGCGAAGTAGAGGACACGATGTTCCCACATCTTCTCTCGCTCGGCTATTACTCGAAGCTGGCTCGCACGTGGCGCGGCTTCGTGGACGTTGCAACGGCGATGCAACATCCGCGTCGCGCCGTTTTGCTCGTTGCAACGCGTTACGCTGTTACGGTTCTCTTTTGCGATCCGGCGTTATTCCCGCGCTCCCGCGGAGGCGGCATTACGCCCGTACTTTTATGTCAGATTGCATGCACGCTCGTAACTCGCGTGGCTCGATAACGCCTGGCTGCATTGACGGAAAGATGAAACTCCTTCCGCTTCCTGCTGGCATCCGGGAACGGTAGAATATACCAAGTCCTGTTCCTCGCGCGAGCAAACGGGCGAACAACGCGATAACGTCACAATTGCATCTCACCAGACGAGCTGAGAATTTTAATAAACATTGCGGAGTAATTTTCAATTTCGCGATGCACCGCGTTTTGCATCTGTACAAGTGCGCCGTTTTGCTTGACTTAATTATCATGCGCGATATTAATTTTAACAAATACATAGAATATTTATATACATTTCCACAGCACGGAAAGCGTACATGTGAGTAGAGCAGGAAATATATTAATAAAATATATTATATGTAAGTAAATATTCAATGTAATAAAATATATAAACGTAAATGTAAAATTAAATATTTGCTCAATAAACTAAACATTTATTTGTAAAAGTTTAATCTGCAGGCGGCACCGTTTTCACTATAATTTTTTTATTTAATGTTAATTTAGACTTCTGTGTCCAAGTCTATTTGAAAAACCTACGAAGAGTATTCAGAGTGGTATCCATTAGTTTACCGTGCTGCATCTCAGGAAAATTGTTTTTAAGAACAATCGTACGATTATTCGCAATTCGAAACGAATTCAGAAATACGCCGCGAAGCCATAGCTATTGAATCGCAAGGAGGATCCTCTACGATCCGCAATCTTTCGTTTCAGCAGGTGCATTTTATTAGCTGCTCCTTCATAGATAAAAAGCTTGTATGTTTCCACTCGCTAAGTTCTTGCAAATGCAGCGCTTTTCATCGCACATAGAACACACACGGCACGCGCGCGCATTCAATGATCGCGTGCAGCGTTCTCGTTCATTAAGAACATTTCATTTCTTTTTTACAACCGTCTATTATTTCCCCCGTCTGCATCAGGCTTTGCCGGCTGAGCCCCGGGACACAGCGATGCGCGCCGCATAGAAAACATTCCGACGCGGGAGCTGCATTTGCAACCCTTATGCACTATCCAAACGCGAGTGCTTTCATCTCGTTGGTTAAATATTTCAGATTCGCCATCGAGCAACAACATTATCAAAAGCTTAAAATTTCGCCTTTTACCCAGTTTCGCAAAATGTATAAAGCATCTTCCATTATCCTCATTTCAAAGTCGTTGATAAGCTTGATAAATATAAAAACCTGGATTTCTTATTTTTATGCCAATTTTTGCCTTTCCTGAGATTGAAAGAAATTCCACGAGTTCATATATTTACGACTACTTGCATAATACAGCTGACAAAAAGCCCGATGACGGAGCGGCAGAATTTTGGAGATGTTCCAAATACTTTCTTCGTTTTAATATTGCCGATGCCGCAACGCATATGAGAAAACTAATAACTCATTTTGATCGCGGATATTTTTGCCAAATGATAATATCCTCGATTTATCTCCTTCACCGTCTTGCAGAAACACTAAAAAATACTTCTAATATACATATAATAAGCTGCGCGCAGCACACAATCACTATTTTCATAAAAATGTGACCAAACATCAAAATGTAAACAGATTTTGTATTTTCATCTCATGAATTTAACTGGTAAGCTATCTGTCTATTGTATTGTCATTTGGAAATGATCCGTTATAGCTATATATCCTTGTTGTCTCTGTTCAAAATTCATGTTTGTTTGAGATGAGCGTGACATAAGCAAGTCACACAATGTTAATATTAATAATTTATCGCTTTGTACGATCAATTTCAAATCTCTTTACGTTATATATATATATATATATATATATATATATATATATATATAGGTTTATTATTTTATTATTTCAAAGTAAATTAAATATAATATTAGATTATAGTTTTTTGGACAGTAATATTGCTTCTCTTGACTTTTAAAAATGACATTAAAAAATTAATAAATATCTTTTAATATCATTTAATGCTTAACTTTCCATTGATAAATAATACATTTTGATTAATTTGTCTATGTAAAGTTATAACATAGACTTTTGATTATATAAAACTGTAAACATCTTACGCGTATTTGCGTAATTACATCTTTTATTAAACAATGTAATAGCATTAAATTTGGTGCACACTATACATATCATAAACTTTACAAGGCTGTTTTGTAATTTAAAAAATTTATATAATTAAGATCAACGCATTAGAAAATATAAAGTATCCATGTTATATCAATTTGTAATTTTAAGAAAAATAGAGTTCTTTCTAATCTCTTCATTATTTCGATTTAGATTCAAAATGTCTTCTACGGTCTTCTAATAAAAAATCTAATCAAAATACTCGCATACATTTTACATAAAATTTTTCCTTTACTTTTGAACAAAAAAGATATATACATACACATATAATATGTACATACATAGCCACTTTTTTTAAATTCATCACTGTATATCGTACTCATGTAATAAACAAATGTATTGTATTTTTCATGAATCAATATTCTCGCGTGTTAGATCATGCAATTCAGAGAACCTTCTTCGTATTATAAATGCATGCTTGTCATAAACGGCGTGCATTTTTGAATAAGACACTTCCTCACAAAATATAAATGTCTTAGAGAAAATAGAAATATTTATAAGAGATTTCCATTTCAGCTGAAAAGTAAATCTGAAGCTATATGGGAAAATGTTTCGTTTCAAAATAATAGAAAGTCTATAAAAAGTAGATTACGGCATGCGTGATATTGCACTACGCATGAAGTGAAATCAGAATAGAAAGGTGCTGTCGCCGATTTTTTTTTTAGCTACTTAATGAGCGTAGAAATATTTTTTGCAGCAACTTCTCCGAAGTTAATAATCTCGAAAATCAAGGACGCGCGACTGCTCTATTGTCGCAAAATATACGAGAGAGCCGGGCGCCATTTGCGCGAGAGAAAAATTATTACGTATGGCATAAGCTTTTCTCGAGGAAACGCATGAATATTATTCAAAACTTTCCTCTTTCCGCGTGCGACTAAGTACATTAAGTCTTTCACCTGAGAGTCGCGGTGTAATGTATGGGGTGGCTCACAAAAGAACAAAATACAATTGAGGCTGTGCTCCAATGCAAAATTCGGTCCAGATTCATTGTCCGAATTTTATCTTAAATATCGACAAGATTTCTAAGCAGTCACAATTATCTCAAATTCTACAATAAACTGAATAATTCATAAAAATTTACAAATATCGTTTACGAGACGATCCAGTCTCGTACAATATTATACTTTTCACATTGTAGTTCAAAAGAATGAGAAACGTAATAAATTTCGTCGAGCTGGCAGTAGCGTTTCCGAGAAGCGATGGTCGTGTTACCACTCAGTATTGCAGACCCGCGCGATTGCATCCGCGCCAGCCACGATCGATATATTTTTCCCACGATACGTCGAAAGCGCCGGCAAAGGAAAGAGAGAAAGAGCGCGAGAGAAAAAAGCAATTACCACGCGCGGAAATGCTGCGTTCTCCGTGAATTGCCGACAATACCATTGCATCGTTCGTCTTATCTGTTATGAAATATTGTTTTCTCGTATGATAACGCATCGAAAATGATCCCGAACTTCTTTCAATGACTTCGCGTAACCATAATTCACGCACGTTTTCGGTTCGTCTTTATTGTACGCCAGAGTTGGCGTCTAATCGTCGGAAGTGACCGAGAGAAGATCGTGATCCCTGACCCTAAGCTTCGTAATATATTTTCGAAGATATTTGTTTTCGCTGCGCTTATACTCGTGATTCTTCCGCGTCTACTTAGAATGTGATTTTATATACATTCTCAAAATCTACGCCAATATTTATTTTTTCAATTTATCATCATAATTAGCTGTCCCTGTATATATATAAAATATAGAAAATGACTAATTATGATCATAAATTGGAAAAATAAATATTGACATAAATCTTGAGAAAGTAAAATCACATTTTAAGTGTATGGTCACGTATATATATTATGTGTATGTATATATATGTATCTTTTTTTATATTTATGTATATATGTACTTCCTTATGTATATCTTCTCTTATACAGGGTCCGCCAACGAAAAGTTTCCATCCCGTTAATTCTGTAACCAATTGATTTTTGTCAAAAATGCCGATACACGTCAATATTGTTTTCAAGGGGGTTGTATGATTATGATAAATGTAACCATATTACTTCATCCCCTTAATTGGGGTAGCTACCCCCCAAAAAATCTTTAATAGCAATAGGGGTGAAATAATTATCATTTCAAAGGTAATTCTGATTCTCTTCACAGCGGTGTCTATTTGTTTTAATTTGAGTGAATATTTTTCGAAAAATCGCATTTGTAAATTTTGGGTACAAAAAATTGATCGGCATTTTTGACAAAAATCAATTGGTTACAGAATTAACGGGGTGGAAACTTTTCGTTGGCGGACCCTGTATATATGTGTATATATATGTTAATAAAAAATTACTCAATATCTTTACTCTTCTTTTTTTATTAACATAATTCAACATTCTGGCACACACACGTGCGCGTGCGCGCGAAATAAGTTGTGTTAATAAAAAGAAAAAAAGATTAGATTAGATATTTTTCTATATTTATGAGCTCGATCATATTTTCTACGTATTTTTTTGTTACAATGTGATATTAAATTCCTTTTCTTAATCTCGCCAAGTTCGGAGCTAATAATAGCCGACGCTCACAGCATCGCTGCTCACTGGTTCTATAACTAGAGCAGATGGGGAAATCGTTTCTCGATGTGCAATACGGTGCACAGGTAGAAACGCGCGAACCGACCATTAGTTTGACGTTTGACCCAATGACCCGCAATTAACGCGTTCGCGCGAATCGTAACGCGTATAGGTGCCACTTACCTGGCTCGATCTCTTATCGACATTCAAGCGTAAAGTGGCAACCTCGGTGGCAACCCTATCTAATCGTCTTGTCGCGTAAAAAAGATCGCGAAAGTTGGAGAAATCGCGCAACCAAGCTGATTGCAGGATACCAATTAATTTATTAATTAATCGGAAGTGCACAGCACTCTTGCGAAACGTGAAGATCTCTTACCTTAACTGTGCCGCGTAATTGTTGTGATAGGTTCCATGCCTGACCCGCAAATAGATCGTTCTGTAATACAAAGAGGAAGTGAATAAAAAATCTGTTACAGAAAATTAAATTAGAAAAAAGATATCTATACACTACCGCTCAAAAGTTTGCAGCACTCTATAGTTTTTAGATAAAAACACGATTCTTTACAGATACAATTATTTTATTGAAAATATCAATTTTTATTTTTGAAGTTTATATTGATTTAAATAATATAAACTTTCGTACATTTACAATCTTAGTAAATAAAATTGATTAAACTTTCTTTTCAAAATTTAGAGGGGCTCCAAACTTTTGAGCGGTAGTGTATATGCGCGTTTATTATTAAGAATTGAAAGGCATAACAATCGTACACGGAGAAAATTTTATATTAATTTAATATTAAAAATTACTATACTCTATAAAAATAATTTATAATTCCAGCAATGGTCCACGGCTACTGCCATACATAGTAAATTTTTAATATAAAATTTTCTCCGTGATAAGATATATTCTTCCGTATCTGTAACGTGTCTAGACCGGAGCTAATTCGATGTCATCTCCATTCACTGTAATATAATATAGTACGTTTATATTTCTCCGGATGATCGATACGGATGTGAAAACGGCAATGGTGCGAGAAATAATAATCCGCTGCGAGAGAGACGCCGTCGTAAAGGCGCGCGCACTCTCCGCCAAAGACGCCACCAAAAATAAACGCCGCGCGTTTGGTTAAACGGGCATTTGTGTATACACGCGAAAGCATCTGCCCGCAGTCAGTCACCTATTTCTGTGGAAGCGTTAGCAGCGCGACGGCGCGGGCGGTTCAGCGGGGGTGTCGGATGTCATGGGGTTTGCGTAACCGCTCGCTCGCGGCCACATTTTTAATCCGGCGGCGTGTGTAAATCATGCTTTTAGCGCCGGGAAATCGTCGCTCCTAGGTAAGTGCTCGCACCGTTAAAAGTGCTCGTCGGCCGAGAAGGAGCCTGGAAGCCGCACGCCGCCCGCCATCGACCGACTCCGACAATAATGTAATGGGGAAGTTTAATGGCCGTCACTGTGGGCAACGTGCACCGTCGTACGTGCAATAACAATTAACGACAGAGGGTAACAGATGTTGGCTCGCGGGGTTCACGCGCAGCCAGGAGCAGCCATGGGGTTGGACGAGGTGACGGAGCGGGAGGGAGCTTTTTGTTCTCTCACGGCGATGGGACATTTTGCAAAGGCTCCATTTGTCGGCTCGTTAAACGAAAACGCGTTATACACGCCGCGACGAATTACACTTATGTTAGATCTCGGTATAATGCAATATGTGCGTGCGGTGCGCGAGAGGAAGATAAATGTGAACGGCGATGAACGAGCCAGTAAATATATTCACTCGACCTACATTTATCTTCTGTGTTTTTATATGCGGAGTAATGTAATTGTAGATCTTTTTTACGAGTACATGTTACTACGAAGTTTTAATTGCTGCTTGGTATTGAATTTTATAATGCTATAGTTTGTTAGAAGCAGTAACGTTAAAAATAAGAATGTGTACTTAACGTAATTGAAAAATTTTTTCATAACAATGAAGGAGACATTGTATTAAAATCAAATTAAAGTAACAATTACTATTTTTAGCTCAGGAAACGTTTCCGAAGGTCGAGATACTGATTACGTGCGACAGTCAAGCAAATATTGGTTAAGCACATGCTGCGCCTAGCAAACAATTAAGTTCCACGCGAAACTGGGTGTGGTAAGACACGCGTTGCGTACAATAGATGGGGATTCAATGGCGCATAATAATAGCAACGAGAAAAATCAATGGCGCGTAATACACATTTTACCTTGTCGCGTCATATCGTATGCCGGACATACATAGTATTTCTGATGGTACAATAAGAAAAGGAATAATTCCTCATGAAAAAAATAGATTTAAAAAGTAAATTTATAACTTTTTTATGCAAAACTTCGTTGTCAAGTAAAATAATTTTAAAAGTTGGAAAATCAATAACGTATTCATACTTTATTAAGCTTAACGATCTGTGTCATGGAATTCCTCTCGATGGAGGCTATTAACATATAAATTAAAAAAATACATTATTCCATTTTATAAAACAATTTAAAATAATTTAAGTTATTAAAGGTTATATGTAAAATCAAAATCAATTTTATTCTTTCAATATGTTATATTTTTTGTACATATCTTGACAACTGTCGAGACGAATTCGTTGATGTATGACACCAAAGTCCTTAGAAATTATTCAAGTATAAAAAGATGATTTTCAGAATCACTTTCTCCGAGGGGTAGACCGCTGAGGGCATTGCGGTGTACAGATTTGGGGCATTAGTGGGCATTACTAGGGCACATTAGTGGGCATTACATAAAAAATT
>NJRQ01000041.1:899460-910919 GCA_003063805.1 Aphaenogaster ashmeadi | reverse complement strand
TAAGAAAATCATATGATTCTATTTACAAAACAAAAAAGTCACCTTAAAATCTCAGGAATACCTCCACCTAGAAAAAATCTGTGTCCATCATAAGATGTCCCCCTCGAAACAGAGTAAGTTACTTGAAACATTTTTCAATAAAATTATTGGTTCTCGAGGTACAGCACTGGCTCCTTTAAAATAGGACACCCTGTATATCGATTAATAATTTATATGAAATTTTAATATTATTAAATATCTAATTATTATTAGTTATCAATTAATAATTTATATAAAATTTTAATAATTATTATTAGATGTCAATTTTTTCAATAAAATATTTTGAGAATTTCAATATAATCTAATTAACAAGGTAATAATATTATATTCTGTTAGGACCTAAGGTAAATGGATTTTAAAATGAATAATTCTGAAAAATAAAATTCTATATCATTGGGGAAGCCAAGTTTTTTAACGAGATAAAATGGTAAAAAAAAAACATCTTAAAATATCCCTCGCTATGACATATCGATATGATTTAATACAACGGAAGTCTTCGGACGAGACCAAACTGCCTTCCCTCGCTAAGTCCAGCTTGCGATCGCACCTGTGAATAACGAACGCTACTCGCAACTACGATGATCTGATAAAGCCTAATCACCCCGTGGCAAGCAGGGTAGATAGGGTGGTAATGCCCGTAGTCGGATGCGCTTTTCGAGCCGACGCTAAAGGCGCTTTTCCGTTTTTCGTGCCGACGTCGAGAACGCGACACCGCCGGCGGCGTTCACTCACCGTTCGAAGACGCCCCGCCGCGTCCATAACTTTCCGCATTGCTGAACTTTCGCTAGGAAAACGGCATTTTCAAATCTTGCCCGAGAAAAAAAGATCAGAATAACCTGTCGCTAGGATCCAGTGGCAAAATCGAGATTCTCTCATTCTCCCAATCTCGAGGCGCACATGGCGTGCGTGCGATGATCGCGCGAGAGAGCAATGAGTGGTGGTAATGAGAGTTTTTAATTTAGACAGAATGCCAAATCGCTTCCGAACGAGACCATCGCTCGACAAACACATGAGCCGGGCCGAAACATATGGGAAATCATATGGGGATGTTGAACCACGTCTGTCGGAGACCCACACGACAGTATCCCCACTCGGGCAAAAAGATAGAGACACTCGGCCGAGGACTTCACTTTGTCTCTTTTCGACGCTGTCCGTCATAGCTAAAAACGTTCGCCGCGTGTCCCCTTATTCACGCGTGTAACCCAATTTTCACACGCTGTTAAATTCCGCCGAGAAAATGAGCAAGAAGCGCTCCATTAGAGGTTACATAAATAGCCAAAATAGTAACTCGGAAGTTGCGTCCCCGTGGGTGAGCAAATCGAAGTCACATCTCGCGAGGTACGAAACCTTCCTCGCCAAAACTTCCTACGGTAATTTCCGTCACGCAGATGCGTGTATTGCGTCGAACGTGTCGCACGCAACGCAACTTATAAGTCTCTTTTTTTTCCTGGTCGCTCGCTTTTCGCCAATAATGCCTGAGATCACGACGAGCGGTGAAAAATCATAAACGAGTGAAAACGAAACGCATCGTGCTACACGGCAACGACAAATAATAAATCGGCACTTGTCCGCGAGAAGAAACGTGGGGAGAGGAACGCGAGATGAAGAGGGAAGAGAGATGAAAAAAAATGAAGACGAGGAAGAGGGAGCGAGCGAGAGGACGAAAGAAAGAGAGAGCGAGTGAGAGCCAGAGAGGAAAAGAAGCGTAGCTTCACCTCGAGTGGAAGAAGAAGCGGACGAGGAGTCTCGTTTGGGAGAAGGGGCATAGAGGGGAGCAGGCTGAAAAATTCAGAAAGACACCGAGCAAGAAAAGGAGGCGGCGAAGGCGAAGGAGGGATCAGGGGAGAGAAACGGGGACGGTGGTGGAGACCGGGGGGAACTTGGCGGTGGCGGGCGGGAGCGAGGGAGGCAGAAAGCGCTCTGAAACTCGTTGTTAAAGCCGATAGAGCGCTACTACAGGCCTGTCGGCCTTGCTCGCCACCGAACCGAGCGTATATCCCCTTTATGTGAGCGATAGAGGGAGAAAGAAAGAGGTCTCTTTATCTTTATCTCTCTCTTTCTCTCTCATACACATACATATTCTCTCTCTTTCTCTCTCTCTCTCTCTCTCTCTCTCTCTCTCTCTCTCTCTCGTTCACTTCCTATATATCTGAACGCGCGGGCGCGCAGATACGAGAGTTCCACCCATCTCTCTAGCCGCGCGAGCATATATACGGGGTGATCCGTGAAATCGTGACCGACCGATCGATCGGTTTTTCGACGCTCTTTCCTTCTTTCTTCCTCTCCCTCTTTCTCGTCACGCTCGACGTCCGACTGTGGCTTCGAGACGAAGGCCCGTGATCCTTAAGACTGAATTTTGATGGCGAGTTGCTCGGACGATTTAGAAGCGATCTTTCCCGGGTCATAATGTCGAAGTACAAGTAGCATTCAAGTTAGAACTGATTGGAAACGAAGCGCAATAAAATAAGCAACTCTTTATTGTTCATTCGAATTCAAGCAAATTCTACCCTTAGGCTATTAATTAGAGACTTAATGATAAATAGGCTAGACGCCGAATATCGGACGCTGTCTTTTCCAATGAAACGGAATTCGGAATTTCACCGAGTCCGTCTTTGGAACCAAGGGATTTTCGGGGCACCCTGTACGCAAGTAGAGAGGGGGGGAGACCTCCCGTCGTCGTTAGAACCTCGAAGGCGTCGGTCTTGGCCGCGCGTTAGAAACGCGAAGTCGGAGCGTGCGTTTATTTGTCATATGTATCGCGGCCATGGTTCTGGGTTAGGTCTGGCGCTCGGCATCGGGTTAAGTTAGGTCTAGTTTACTCCAATTTACGAACGGCGGGCAGTCGCGGCGGACAGGAGCGGGACGGTGGTAAGGAGAGAGCGAGGAGGAGGAGAGCGGCCCGAGGGACTTTAATTTCCTCGATGTACGGGGCCCGATGGTTTAAAAGCGCTCCTAAGAACCCGCGGGGCTTTATGGGGGTATGCCAGAATTAACCATTAACGTGTGATTGTACTGGCGGAACCCCGCCGAAACTTGACACCGCGATCTCTCCTGCGTGCTTGGTGCCAAGGCTACGTCGGACCGACGTGAAACATAGACCGACTTGTTCGATTGGTCTTAACTGAGCGCGCCTGGAACTGACTCTATCGCGAGCAACGAAATTAAGTTGGCACGACGCGAGCCACTCTTTCGACAAATAGCCATAAATCTGAGAGACTGAAGAAAGTGGAGCTTCGGAGAGATCAATTTTGCACGAAGTATAGAGAAATATACGCGATACACGTAACAATGCAGCTATACATGTAACACAATAGCTGTACATTATTGCAGCTACTTTATGGTCACTATACACAAGATTAACTATACGCACGAAACGGGAATTTTTTCGTTAGAATGCGGAGGCAAACGGAAGAAATGCAGTTGCAGAGTACTACGGATGACAGCACAAGTAATGCACGAGTAATGATCACTGCCGCAACACTCGTCGACTTCGCTTATCCAATATTAATGTCGTTTTACGTCTTCCTTTCTTCTTTATTTCTTAATTCGGCGACAGACGAGATTTATCGGCTCTATACGGTCGCTGTAAGAGGCTCCACAGAGTTCCTCGCGAGCAACGCGCACGATTACGCGTTCAACGGACGCGGAATCTCCGGTGAGGTTCGACAAGGGCAGGAGAGGAGAAAGGGGGAAGAAAGGGGGAAAACGCCAACGCCGCACGGTGCAGAGTCATTTAATTCGGGTACACCCCGTAAACGCGGCATCGCACGGCGAGCGATAGTGGGGCGCCAGTTGCCTAGCGACCTACCCCGGGAAGCCCCGTAGTCCTCCTCGGGCGAACTTTGTTTGCCGTAGCCCCGAAAACACAAAGCTTTTACGTGCCTCTACGTACGAGCCAGGCGTAGCCGGCGATCGCGGATCACGGCGTAGATAACGACTAACGAGGGGCGTAAGAACAGTGCGAGATGCGCATAACGGATGCTCCAAGATTTGGCTCAAATGCGAGAATCATGCTCAAGTTCTTAAGGAGACAGAAAAATTGCGATATTGATCTAAAACTGTATAATGTTACTTCATGTTCTGTGAAGAGAAAATAAAGACAGATTCCTAGAGAGCTAAAATTGTGTAGATTCCTGCTCATTTATTCCGATAACAGACAATTGCACAGAACTTGTATACCTAGCAAAGAGATTTCTTATATTGATTTGGGGACTGTCATTGTAATTTGAACGAATTCGGCGTCATCCGATATAAAAAAAAAGTATCGAGCGAAATATTACGCACTGAGAAAAAAAATTTGTTGAAAAACGCAAAATGTGTTTCATCCAACTAAAATATTTAGTCCGATACGTTCAACCAAACATTAGTTAGTTTAATTGAACATTATTTGTTGAAATAACTAATTCTTGATTAAGAAATTTTGATGGCTGACATGAATGAAATATACCTTTTTTAATGCAACTTAATAATTGTTGAATCAACCATTGGATCAACAACTATACAAATTTAGTCCGTATAACCAATTTTTTTTCTCAGTGCGGATAATCGTAGCAATCGATAATAGTTCGAGACCGTCTCTGAAGGAGATAGAAAAATGCTATATTGATCTAAAACTGTATAATGTTACTCCATGTTCTGTGAAGAGAAAATTAATTAAAACTGATTTCTAAAGAAATAAAATTGTAGATCCCTGCTCATTTATTCCGATAACAGGCAATCGCAATGAACTTCTATACTCAGCAAAGATTTCTTATTAATTTGGACAAATTCGGCATCATCTGATATTTAAGAAAAAAAGTCTCGAGCGAGATATTATGGATAATCGTAGCGACCGATAATAGCTCGAGACCGTCTCTCCAACCTCTCTCGCTCGGGTGAAAGTTTTACCTGGAAAATAGCGCGGATCCTTGATCCTTGATCCTCGGCAGTTCGAGAGAGTAAATGGAAAAGCGGGCGAAATTCCGAAACGGTTCTCTCGTCCCTTTAAAAGCCAGCCTCGAATGCAAATTACTCGTGCCAAGCTACCGGTGCACAGTTTTTTCGTTCCCTTCTGGAATAGCTCGCGTATACAATCAACCCTTAGACGCGCAATTTCGTCCTATATTGACAGCTTGATTGCCGGCGTCGTACGTATATAGGTGACGTTTGTGCATCCTCGAGAGTTATGGCATTCGCCCAGATGCGACGACTATATTTTCCGCTTCATTTCCGTACACATTGCTAGTATACGACGTGAGATAAAAAAAGTAAACGAGATCTTTTAATATTCTTTAACAGAGAAGAATCCATAAATAGATATGCCATAATTTCCGGAAAAGTACAAGTGCAACTCGCATATTCGATCGCTCGTGGCGACTAAAACGTTAACGGGTGGTCTCCCTATCGAATCGCGCTGTTGCTGCTCAAACGGCGTGTAACAAGAAACCGGAGTAATAACACGCGTGGAACCGGAGGTAAGAGTCGCGTGGAACTTCGGGGCTTGTAGGAGGCACGTAAGCGCTGTCTGAAAATACCAGCGATTCCTTTCAGAGCCACGTATTCCGTGACTCAATGAAGATACTTCGAGTATCTTTACACACGATGACAAACGCGACGCGGCGAGTATAATCCGGCAACTCGAATGCAACACAAAATGCATTACTCATGACGCTCTCTTACCGGTGCTGACCCTGATTCTAGGAAAGGGATGAAGGAACGGATGAACGGACGGACGGACGGCCGGGTCCTGGAATGCTGTGCCTAGCTTAAAACCCTCGTATACCTGTCCTTTTCCCACTACTACTCGTGTATTCACGTTCTCTGTTGATCTCTCGATCTCCTCGGTCCCTCCTCTCCTCCTCGCTCCGCTTTGGTCTTCTCACTCGAAGAGAGTTCCTCCCTCTATCTCTTTCTGCCTATCTTCTAAACTGGAGTCTCTTTCTTCTCTTTTCGTCTTTCGTCGTCCTCCCCTCCATCCTCCTTCCTCGCTGGCTCTCGCTACGTCGCTTCTTCCTCCTTCGTCTCTTCGTCCTTCGGCCTCCCCCCCCTCTAGTCCCCCTTGCCCCTCTACTATCACGGTCTCTTTCCTTAGCTTCCTGTCTTTCTTCGAAGATCGGTGCTTCTCTCTTTTCTCGGCCTTTTTTTCCCTCTCCCGTTCCTTCAACTCGAGGTTCTCATTTTATTTACTACTAGAAAGATTTTCCGACTTACCTTCCATTAAGTTTCGTTAATTTTCTTATGATTTGTAACGTTATTCGAGTCTCGTTCTTGAGCTTTGTTAAGCGGAAGCTAGAATTTTTGGGAAGATAATTCAAATCTACGTAATAGTTCCCAACAAGCTTCGTTATCTCATAACAGAGAGATACATGCCGAGAAAATGTACGGCGTTGAAAAATTCCTCGGCGCGTGTTCGAGGGATTTTGTTCGATTCGGTTCGCTCGGCCGGCCAGGTGTTCTGGCAGTGAGCGAGCACTATCAGCGAACGCGAGATCCGTGGGTCGAGAGAAGGACCGACGAAGGAGCCGGAGCGCGTAGGTGAAACCCGACGAGAGAGGCACTGAAGAAGGATGGAGAACCTGTCCTCTCGAACTGAGCCTTCTCTTCTCGGGCCTTCTCTGAAGAGGCTTAAAGAAGGCCTTCAGGATTCGGCTCCTCGGACCTTGGTTTATAGCCACGAATACGACGGACGTTGTCGACCGTCTCGAACGCACACTTCTAATCACATCAGAATAATTTCTAGACGCAAACTAGGGGTTCGGCGCAGTTATCGGTGTGAAAAGTAGTCGAAAATTCATTCTCTTAATGCAAAGATCGATCTTCTCGAATTGTCAACAACGTAGATTAAACTGTTGTTGTACTGAACTCTATTTCCTAAGTCTAGTTTTCTTTAGATTTATCAATTTCTTAAAAAAAAAGCTTCTATTAAACTGGACTGTTGGTCTCTGCGAGAGAAAATGGCATCTTCCACGCGGTGCGTTGTTAGAGATCGGAAATTTCGGCCCTCGAAATAGCGTGGGGCTGTGTGTGGAAATGACAGCCGGCTTGGCTCGGTCGCCCCCATCATGTCGTGTGGGGGAAGAGGGGTGGCGCGCGCGGGAATCCCGGCCACCCTCTTCCCCGTCGCCTAGGCTGCATATATCGACCCACCGATGGCGAAGCGGAGTGTGCACGACCCCTGACTCGCGCACACATGAGGAAGAGAGAAAGCGAGAGAGAACGAGGACTCCTTAACCCTCATCCGTGTTGTCGCGGGGATAAAATTTGACGGACCGACGGATATCGGAGCAGGCGTCGGCCTGGCCGTTGTTGGCGATCGCTTATCGATCATTCCGAGTGCGGTCATCGACAATGCAGTTGCGAGAGAGATTCAACATGACCGATGAATAATAATCGGAAGAAGATATAGTTCTGGGAAAGATACGAGAATACGAATGTGCGTATTTCCCTCAATAACGAAGGGTAGATGTAAGAGATTATACCTTGAAATTAAGCAGGGTTGCGTTCCAAAACTCTACTCTGTTAACTAAAACTCTATAGCATACGTAACGTAAACTATAGATTTTTAGTTACTGTAGTACGTTTTGGAACGCACCTCAGAGGAGGGAAAGGGTGAAAGAGAGGGGCGATTCTTCAGGATCCTCGATCCTCGCGTCCTCAGATTTTTAATCACGCCTCCCTTTTCATCGTAAAGGAAGGCGAAGAAGAAGGAAAAACCATAAAATCTGTTCGCTCTTTCTTGAAATAAAGAATCCTACGATACATAATCCTATTCCTTCCAACTATTCCATACGCAGTTTCATCAACATCGTTACATTCGTCGGACATGAATTAACGACAACAGAGTTAATTCCCCGCGTCTGTCTGTGGTGCGGATAGCGATATTACTCCAGCTATGTGGTTGTCAAACAAAGCGGAAGTTAAAAGGCAAGATTCCCGCTGATTGCGGCGTACTCGGAGTCACCAAGGAGGAAGTTCGCGATAGTCTCGACCCCATAATTCGCCTCACCGATTGAGAGAACGGTATGAGAGGGGGAAGAGGGAGCGAGAAAAGTCGGAGGTGTCAGATTTTTACGAGCACCTGTTCACCATTTTTCCCTCCGCGTAGAGGGCTCGCGTCGTCAGGTAGATACGTAGGGCCCTACGCGCCCCGCGTAGGGGTACCCTATCGACCTGGAAACCTGTTCTCCCTTCTCTCTCTTCCACCACCCTCTCGTCCTCCCCGTTCCCCTTCCGCGGCCCCCGGCCACTCCGCTGCTAGCGGCGGGAGCGATGGAAATGAAAAATTAGGCCGTTGTCGGGACCTCGCCTCCTTCGGAACCCCGTCTCCTCCCGTGCACCTCCCGTGCCTCGCGCGCCGACTTTTTCGTCAACGCCATTTATTTATCGCACGCCGACACGTACGTACGGGGTGTTTGTAAAACACGCGGCCGGATTTCCACACCGAGTGCGGTCGAGTACGCGAAAGAAAGTTCCTAGGGGCTTACGTCAGAAAGCGCTTTGTCAAGGGGTTTCAAGGAACTTTCTTGTCTAATTCATATTGCGATCTGCGATTTCTCATAAATACATAATGTATCCCAGTAGCGATTTGTTTCAAAGCCTAGTCCCCGAATAGCCCTCCAGTTTCGATCGTTTATAACTTAAATTATGGATTTCTCCATGTTTCCGTCAAAGAAAAATCTACTCTATATATCGGATAGACACAAGATAGGAAGTCCGAGACAAAGTGCGCACAGAAAAGCGAATTCCACCTAGAGGCATACTCTGTTTAAAGAAAAGATCGCCGCCGATTATATCCCACGTCATCACATCGCCGACACTTTCATTTAATGATTTATTTGTACGCGCATCCGGAAGTCAGAAGATAGACACACTGAATCATCCGCGTCCTATGCTATCCTATGCGCGTCTTGGACACCGCGTATATACGAGCAGTCTACGTCTGAAGGCTTTAATTCGAAGTGCGCTGAAATATTCTATCGTGTACACGAGAGGCCCGTGAAAGAGAGGCGGCCGATCATAATAATTCGCGCTCGTGTGACTATCGGCGGGCGCCGCGCCACGTGTATTCCTCCGACACGGTGTATACCTGCGGATTGACAGGTTATTGGCGGTTGGTCGTTATTGCACGCGTGCACGCGGTAACGAGGGCGAATGCGCCTCCGATTCCGAGTATGCGTAAGCGCTTATGCGTAAGCGCGCGTGCACGCATGACCGAGCGCACGCGAGGGCGCGTCAAGGATCGCGATTAACTTTGTTACTTGTAACTCGGCTGTAACGCCGTAGCTATTTTCCTTATGGAAACAGCGTGCACTCTCACTAACGCGCCGTTGTGACGCACATGTACGGGAGCAATGGGCGTAACCGGAAATTAATCTTGGCCAAACTGGGAGGCGACAAACTTTTACTTTGTTGATGCAATAAATCCGGTTACATATTAACATGCGTTTGCTTTTTTATTAGTTACACGTTAACGCGTACTTTTGTCCCCCAAAAACTCGTATCTCCGCGTGGTTACACATTAATTAACCAGAATTAATGTGTCTTGTTCTTAATGAGACGCTCGACGTGAGCGACGTGTGGCCGTGGTCGATCTAGATCTTGCTCAACTAGGTTTTCTTCCCGTGGAATTCTTTAAAATCGACCGTTTACACTTCTGACACTCCGAGCATAAAGCTAATGTCTCTTTTCGTTATTTATGTCTTAATTAATTCAATCCTGCTGCTCCGCCTGGCACGTATAACTTCAGAAACTATCGGAAGAAAGTGGAACAATCTGAAATTTACGCGGCAATAATTCGAAGACGTTAACAAACGAAATTCTTTTCCCGATAAGTTGTAATACTGAAAAATCGCAGCGTTAAAAAGGGTTAAGCCGACAGTCTCAAGACCGGATATATCGACTCACGGCGATTGCCGTGCGCACACCCTTAGGCGCGTCACCCTGTATATCTAAGAGACTACATTATGCTCGCCGACCTGTTGCTACCCTTTCCTACCTCGCACCCTTCTACTGTTCCTTCCGACCTAATCCACTCGCCGCTACGAAACGGAACCCTCCTCCCCCTATCCTCGTGTGCTCCTCCTCGTTCTCCTCGTTCAGCTCATCGAGGCAGCTCTATATTCTTCACATCGGCATCCTCTCGATTTTACTACCTTCTCCTCTCGTCGTTTCTCCCTTTCGACTGCCTCGTCAATCTCGCGATCTCCATCTCCGCATCTCCTCTCTTCCGCGCTCTTCCTCGTCCCCGATCCTTTTTAAGCTCGTCGATTTTTTTTTCTCAAAACCCCTCTCCACACGAGACGCTAACGATGCTGCGATACTAATAACGCGGTATCGATACCTCGACGTACTGTGGCATCGGCACTTTCGACTCGACTGGTTCAAAAGTATAAGTAATTTCTCGTCCGTACACTACGTCGATACTAAACGCGGACTCTAAACGAAGATTTATAGACGTATACGTCTGCCGCGGATCTATCTACAGGGTGCCCCGAAATGGCAGATCGTAGCATTAAGGATGAACGCTTTAACTAATTTAGAACCAATCTATTCCACGTTTTTTAAACTAAAATGTAGAAATATTAATTATACCATATTCATAAACGATCCTCATAAATTAATCTTACTGTTCGCTTATGTTCACGCTATTCTGAATTCCCCTTAATTGACAGGATATTTAAAATTGATACAGCAAAAATGCGACGAACGATAACGAAGCTTTCAAAATTTTCAATTTTGTAATATCCACTCTACTTCGGAAAAGAATCCACGATTGAAATTAAGATCGCGTCCTCGATCAAACGCCTCTCGCGTGCGCGTTTGTCTAAAATTGAGATTAATGTCGTGTGTTTTTTCGATACTCTGATTGCAGCCTCGGGAGGGGGTGGTTCGATGTTGGTCCCTCCCGTGGCCCAAAGTGGGACCGGGGATCGTCCCGTGGGGGACACGGTGGCACGGGCTCAGCAGACAACCGGCCCCGCTGCCGCTACGACGACCCTATGGCCTTTAGCACCTGCGCAGCCCAATCAGGTTCCCAATCAACAGTCCCAGGGCATACCACCTCTGGCCGCTACGCCTGCGCCCGCTCACAATCAAGGTTCGCATTACATTATACGTATCAATCATCATTATTATCTCGCGGTGGCGTAACGATCCGGAGATTGAACTGGGCTCCGAAAGGAATCGAGAATCCGATATCACGAGTATTCCTCGCAAACATCTTGCGGAAAGTTTCTTATTAACGTATCCACTACAGCGTCGCAGTATTGTCGATCGAATTTTCAAACAATCTTTCCTTCGCTGAAATACAACTCGAGTACTGCGATCGCAAAGTTATTTCATGTTGGAAACGTATTGCATTAATACACTGAGAAAAAAAAGCTGTTGCTTCAATTAAAGTGGTATCACGGGGTGCCAAAAACACAAGTAGTTCATTCAATTGT
>NJRQ01000041.1:883637-899311 GCA_003063805.1 Aphaenogaster ashmeadi | reverse complement strand
TTAATAACACAATTGAATGAACTACTTGTGTTTTTGGCACCCCGTGATACCACTTTAATTGAAGCAACAGCTTTTTTTTCTCAGTGTAAATAACTTCGTCTTGATTTTTTAATCCGAATTTTAATGCTTCCTCAGTCATCGTGATATTTAATATCGAACGTACGTAAAAATACAAAAAGATATTCGTTCAATTGAGCTTTCGCTGAGGAAAGATCGTCTTCCACTTCGGCGAAGATTGCCGTGTTTTCCCGATGTATCCAGTATACGTTATGTAATATTCGGTATTGATCAGAGGTCGTTCACGCTTGACGTGTAATACGCTTATCACGTTTTATCAATCCGATATCTCGAATTCGGGCTGCATGGAAAACTCCTCGTGCGTCGAAAGCTCGGTTGAGAGATCGTTAGACTGAAGATTTAAATGTCCCCGGATTTAAATGTTCACAAACCCGAATTTCGGCAAAGATTCTTTTGTCTTCTATCTTCCAAAGCAATACTTTTCGACTCGTACCAAGTCGTGAGATTATGGATTTCATGGAACTTTATCAATTTCAAGATGGAACAAGTATTAACTTTTTTCCATATCAAGTTAGCGCCTAATTCGGTACGGTTTAGCATAATGGACTGTGTTTCGCAGTGTCTATCGTTGTATTTGCCTTGACGACTGATTACTATCCTTTGAAAAACCGGACAGGCCTGGATAATATTTTATAATTATTTACAGAACTGGCCGTAAATACAAGCTGTTTGTTTCGCAAATAAGTCCAGTTTCGAGACATTACAAATTGCGATGAAATGCGGATACGAGCCACCGTGACGCATGCAATAATTCTATGATAAATCATCTATTGTGTGTGCGACCTTTGAAACGTTATGCGGAAACTAAGAACTCTAGAAATTCTGATCGTATTTTTGGATTCGACGATAAAAGATATGCAGAAAATATTGTTACATCTGCAAAGATTGCACTTACGATTTAATCCATGCACAAAACAAAGCATTTTAATCGTAAGTACAAGAGATAGACTGGCATGCACACAATATATTTTCGTGTCGTATGTTGGATCAGATATTAAGAAAAGAGAGAAGAACATGAGGAAATATTGAATCTTTTCCCGTTCTTTATTTTATAATAGCTAGTTGCGCGTCCGCAGAGTATAAGGAAAGAATAATGTAATATTTGTCCCCTTTTTCAGAAGTACAGTAGTCAATGTGCCACGTCTATTTCTATATGTATTAGTCGTTTTCCATTTCAGAAGTATATCGTCTGCGAGCTTCATCCTCAGTAAAAATTAAGTGTCAATCGCAACCTGGTTGCGTTGTCATCAATTCTTAGGCTTTAATTAATTATTAACTGTTTGATATCTCGACGATGATGTTACAGGTGCGAACCGCTACGGACTGTACTCGTTATTCCCAGGGGGTGGCGGGGGCAGTTACGTCGCCGCCACCCCCGCTACCCCCGAGCAACCGATGCCAGCACGGGCTTATCACGCGACGCACAAGGGTAAGTTTACGACTTCCTTTCTTACGACCTCACTTCCTTCGAAGACCGCGAGGATATCTCTTACTGCGAACGCGTTACATGCTTTACATTTTTTACAAAAAGAGCGAGCATTAATCCGATCACTCCCGTTCGTTGGATAATTAAGAATTACATTTTGTAAAATATATGAGAACTGAGAAATTTCGAGGCTGATCTTAATAACGAATTTTACGAAAAATCTTGTGTCGATTCCTCCTTAATTACAATATCAAGTTATCGATATCTTCCACGTTGCACGCGATTAAAGATAAAGATATTTCATAAGTCGAGCTTGAGGGTTCCGAATATATATACGATAAATATACGTAGATTTCTTTAGTTATATAAAAGAGTTATCTATAAGATTTTCGTAAATGACTGGAGTAAACCTCGATGTAGGATCGCAAAGGGTTGAGGAACGCTCGGCGATCGAAGGAATCGATTAAAAATCGCTTTTAACGTTAAACTTCGCCGTCCTCGCAATTTTTCCATCTTCGCGAACGGGACAACCCTCCCTCGGATAATTGAAATCTCGTCGGCGACTGGAGATTCGATTTTCGACAAGACTCCGAGAAGGAGGAGGAGGATTCGACCCTCCGACGCGTCCCGCGTTTTTTTTTCTCTCTCTCTCTCTCGAATCCGCTCACCGTCTATACCACTTCACAGAGCCGCGTTTTGGGTTACACCTCGAACAATGAGGTTGTTAGGAACTAAGAAGGCGAGGCAAGGTCTACACGACGACTGGACACGCGGCCGCACGCGGGAATTCTATTTGTGACGCGCGCGTTTTTCTTCAACTCCTCCGAGTTCGCCGCTTTAATTGCATAATTGCTCCATTGTGGGCCGGACGAGGGACCCGCGGAACCCGTGAAAGGTCTCCTTCGAGGCGTCTTTCGTGAACCGTCGAAAAAAAAAAACGATATACAAGGTGTTCGTTAATTGACAGTAAGCCGGAAGAGTACGAACTCCTCGAATCGAATCTCGAGTCGCTTTTTCATGGGGGAAAATTCCATTTCTCGTAATTTCTAATCCTCAACGTTATCTTTCATGCTTTCACGTTGCTGCAGAACGGACAAGTAAGTATAAACGAGTAATTTTTGATGTGAAGCGTATATGATAAGGAAAGAACCGCGGAAATAAATGCAAATTTTTTTGAGTGCGCTTTGAGAGGAACACTTTCGATATACCCATTAACGACAGCCAATTCTGTACATCGTTGCAGATATCAACGGGATATTTTTCACACACATTAATTTGCATATAGGCAGATACGTATCCGCATTTAGATAAAATCAATAGTCCTAGCAATGGCGCAACGCGCCGCTGAAGATATATCGCGCTGCCACGCGCGCTGATAGACGCGTTTCCCTCCCGGGAATTATACGTTTTCCTTGCGAAACGGGCCCGAAAATTTTAATCGCTCCATTCTATTGTGCACCTCTCTCTTTAGAAAAACTCCACAGTTAACTAATTATCGATAAAATATCCAATCAGTTAATTATCGGTAAAATACGGAATTTTAATTATTGGCGAAATATGGGATTAAAATAACCTCCATGAGCTATTCGCTCACATTTTATCAATAATGGAAACAGAAAATATTCCCGTTGCGTTGCGTAAATTGCGAAAATTTGTAGATATGAATGTACAAGAGCTACTTGACTATATATTGTTGCAAATAAAGAGAGAAAATTTTGTTGGAATAAAATGTTACATTATAAGTAACAGAAGCTTCTTCTTTCAGCAGTAATTAATTTTGCAATTCTGCTTCATCTACATCAAATATGTACACGGTTTATTCTTGTTTTTATTATTCTTAAATTATAATTTTGTTGCACTATCACTCGCAAAAACGTGTGTATATAGGTGCGTATGATGTACAAATGTACGTGAATGTCCGCGGTGTATTGAGCTCGGGTCCATGGGTTCGCCAAGTCCAAATGACTGCGTGGATCAGTCATCCCTGCGGGAATGAAAGAGAGGAGCGTATTGTATAGCATCGCACGGACATCGTGCGTGAAAGAGTTAAACGTTCTAGGGTTAACAAACTGCACGTTACGCCAAGTAGAGTCGGGTCTATTCGCGTATCGCGATACCGTACGCGGTATTTCCTACTCGCGGCAGACGAAACTTACGTTCGTCGGCAGGCAGGCCGGGTCGATTAATCGGCGGCGGATTCTCCAGTTTCAGAGAGCGTGTTTTCCGCGGCGGTCGGGGTTGGGGTGGGTGGCTA
Source organism: Aphaenogaster ashmeadi (assembly GCA_003063805.1). Taxonomy (NCBI): domain Eukaryota; kingdom Metazoa; phylum Arthropoda; class Insecta; order Hymenoptera; family Formicidae; genus Aphaenogaster; species Aphaenogaster ashmeadi. The sequence goes on along the minus strand of NJRQ01000041.1, from coordinate 895,553 downwards.
CACCTGGGGCGCTCCCACGCCCCCACCGGGATCACCCTACAGCCCTGTGCCCGTGACACAGCTGGAGCTGCTGGCGAAAAATTTGGCGAACCTAGCGCCCGCAGCCGCTACAGGCCAGCAGGCCCTGAGCCTGCAGGGTGTCGGCGTTAACGTGGGTAGTCTGCATCACGCGCAGCATACGCAGCACACGCAGCACACCCTCAACCTTACCGGAATTCACCATCTGCATCACGGTGAGAGTCCGCATATCGTCGAAAAAAATTAGCGGAAGTCCGATTTAAATATCGCGAAATACAAAATAATACAAAAATTAGCCTGGCATATGTAAAATTTAATCCTTTCTAAATTTGAAACGAGACTTTCGAAACGAACGACGTGAATATTGATGATAACTTACACGATTTCGCTCGCGACGCGGTTTATAATCGACAAGAAATTAAAAGAAGCAGAATTATAGATAACGTTATTGATACAATGTGTTAACTAATGTCAAATCGCCCTCATCCTTACCCTAATAATGTCTATTTAACGTTATTATTATACAGTTAATGACACCCGGATACCCGGATAACTCACTTTACCCGATCCAAATCATCAGCCCTAGTTATGCGATAAACGACGAAATGAGTCAAAAAGTTAAGAAGCAGAATGGATATCTCCGATTTCAGAGGAGCGCGCTATCAAAAGTAGAACAATTGGCATTATAAATCATGTTACGTTAATTATATTTCTTATGTTAATCGAAACTTGGCGAATTGAATCAACTGAATTTAATAAGAGATGAAGTGACGTAAGGAAGTAAATTAGAATAGAATATCTTTGATTTCTATCACTTAATGAATGAGTTCGCGTAACTCGTTACGCGAACAGCAATTTTGTCTATACAGCGAACGAACACTTGTAGCATTTCCCGGAAAAAGCATCGGAAAAGGCTCGGAAAAACATGTAAGCGAGTATTTTGCTGTATTCCCCGATTATATACGTTCACCGCTGCATTTCGACGTTATTTCTGCGGGAATTATTTCCATTTCATATCATTTTACATTATTGGTACAATATCAATCATCGCGAAAATAGCACAGGTCGTTACGTTCGTATCCAAGGTTCTCTCGTTTTTCTACAATATCGATGCGTATAATAGTTTATAGAAAATAATGTGCTGCTGACGCTTACATCCCGATGTACCATATTACCCGAATTAATCGTACGGTGAGAATACGTTAACGTAATTTTCTGTGCTTTTTCGCGAAAGGTGGCCTCCATCAGAACGCGTTCTCGCCTCAGCTGTCGCTAGTAACCGGCAGCGCACCAACATTGACCATCAACAGCTTCTCGTCGCCCAACTCGACCAACGGCATCGCGCCGACGACGGGTGTCCTCCTGCAGGAGTATCAACCACCAATAGGCGCGACAGCGGCAGCGACAGGATGTACCGTCACCGTGAACGGTTCGTCCTGTCTGACCAACACCAGCAATACGGCCAGCGGCATGATGATGCACGGCGGCGGTGGCAACCAGGCGATCGGCAACCAGATCGCCATTCAAGCCACCGCCACGAAGAAACGGGAGGCTTTCCTTTCCAGTCAAGGCCAACCGGTGAAGCTGGAGAACAAATCGACCAGGACGTCGTGCCTCTGCAGAAACAGCAACGGTACGACGTCCGTTCTCCCTCGGACTTTTCCATGCAAAATCCAATGAATCGCGCATGCGAACGAACGCGTCACGCTTCGAGATTAGGGCTGATGCTTTGGACCGGGCAAAATAAGCTAGCCGAATACCCGGATACCTGCTCGCTGCTCGAAATGCGCGGGTAATATCCGGGCATCCGAATATCATTGGCTCTGTTCGGAATATGAGACGACGAATTATGTTTTTTCAGTCCCTCAGATTTTCGAACTTTTGTATTCTAGAATCTCTGGGCGACTGCAGAGACGAGCGTTGGATCTCGATCTCCGTCTTTGATTTTTCGGATCATCGAAGCTTTGAATTTCCCTGCTCGGATTTTCATAATCTTTGAATCTCTCTAGGACTACATTTTTTATTCATATTTTCAAAGTTTGAGAGCTAATCTCCAAGAATTGTAGAACTCTGAAATCCTAAATTCGGAAATTCGATGAACCGAAAACTAAGACGTTAAATTCTTGAAATTACTGTCGCATCGTAATGGACTACAGATCGAATGATTCCGAAGATTATTTTAAACTTGTACGCGTTGACGACACGACCGGGAATTGATTGATTATAGGAAAGACAAAGGTGGTGCATTCGGACGTGGGATGCAGCAGGACGCTACCTGTCGTCTCGTCCTGGAACGGACAGGATAGTAACGCTGGTGTTAACAATAGCAGTGCTAGCCTGACCGTAAAAAGGGAACCTTTGGCTTCGGTGCCCTGTCAAGTCGCAGAAGTTTCCACGTCTCTTCATGCCACTACCACCTCTGTCAAGATCGAACCCGTTCCACCAAAGTCCGAGAATGGTAAGTCGATCCCCGATTACAAAAGTCTTGTCTAAGAAAATACCACCCAGTCACATAATTACATTTAAATTACGTATATGGTTATGTTACATCACCAGCCGCACAGAGAATCGCCATTCGTTGGGCACGTAGGAGACGCAATACGAGAATCTTATTTAAGATACAAATCATGTTTTCAAATTCGAGATATTTAGAGCTTTTGATGAGCGCACGAGGAATTGTCGTTTGCGAAAACTGCGATACAAGGCTCTTGTATAAGATAAAAGATAATACCGTCCGCGAAATCAACATGATCACACTTTTCAACCGCACGAAGAATCGTCATGCCGTTCGCCTAATACGAAGGCGGTGCGACGCCTTTTTGATAGGCGCATAGATATGGGGGGGAGGGAAGAAACGTGCATAACCCGCGCGATATAGGAGCACGAGAGCAAGAGAAGCGAGAAAAAGAGAGAAAGAGAGAAGGACGATGCGAGACGAGATCGTGTGAGACGAGAGACCGACCGGTCTGTCGGTCGGTTGGTTCACAAGCGAGATGGCGAGAGGAAAAGAGCAAAGAAGAGGTGCGGTGAGGTGTGCAAGAGAGAGAAAGAGTGAGAAAGAGAAAGAGAGAAAATAAGAGAGAGAAAGAGAGAGAGCGGCAGGCAGACAGTCTCGTTAAAGTAGGAGGTGCGTGGCACGCATGGCGACGCAAACACAAGGCGTGGTTCGAAAGAGTCTCGACCCTCTCTTCAGTCGGTCCGGTCGGTCCTGACACATCCGCACTCCCTGGTACACCACACGGCCCTCGTGCGGTGCCGGTGCGTGATGCCCACACGTGTTACGTCATGCGAGCATAACGCGTGTCGCCGAAGGTGCGGAGAAAAGAGGCGGACGGCGAGGAGGAAAGAAAGGAAGGAGGATGAAGCGAGGGAGCCGCGGGGGAAAGGGAAGATCGAGATGGTGATTAAAATGAATGCACTTCCGAGTGAATTGTCGCGTTCCGGTGAAAATACGTCGGGTCGAATACCGCGAGAATAATATCAAGCGGACGAATAGATCGAGACGGTGACTTAAATGAATGCGTTTCGGAGAACGTCGACGAAACGTGCGTGAATCACGGTGTTTCGGTAAAATTGTAATACATTGAAGCAAATTTCTCGAGGCTTAACAAAAATGATCGATAACCCAGAAGGGAAAAGAGGAGGAGATCCAGGGGATGATTTGGACAAATGCATTTCAGATATGAAATCCGCGTGTTCCCATATCGAAAATTGCGTTTCCTTATATCTATGATTGTATCTACAATTTATCTATAAATTGATTACTTATCAATTGAAGGTCTAAATCGAAAGAGTTAAAATACAATTAGTGCGCCCACAGCATCGATACTCAAAAAATATGATCTGTTGACCGCAATGATCGACATGTTTTTATGCGTCTATGATAACGTAAGATTGAACTCGACAGAGTATCGGTTCCTCGATTTCTTGGATCTCTTGGTTCAATGCTAGTTCTTGATCTTTACCCACAAACGCAATACACGTATCATATTCAGAATGCACGGAATTAAAAAAGGGAAACCTATCAATGGATAGGATATTAATGATAGATCGATTTTGTCTATCAACGTTCTTCCAAGAACCGTCTCTGTTCGTGCTTCATCATAATCGTCAGTTCTCTATCGAGTCTACGATCAAGTCGACCGCGGCATCGCAGTTTCTCTCGTCGCGATTCACGCGCGATTTCCTTAATCGTTTCAGGGATAGCCGTCTCTAATGCGGGAGCCGGTGGCATACCGGTTGGCATTGCTGTGGCGAGGCAGCGATTGCAGCATCAAGAGACTTCGACGTCTATGCGCAATGTGTCCTTAAGTCATCACACGTCGCATCACGCGACAAGCTATCATCATTTCCAGCCGGACAGCCTGGGTAAGTTTTTCTCACGGAGATATCACGGTTATGAAACTCTATTCCTGGACGCGATGAATGAAATCGCGAGCGTTAACATTGGTACATTCTCGCAACTCGTAAAATCGACATTTAATGCAAATACATCGTATTTAGAGCCTGCATATAAGAATTATCGCTTCCCGCGGGCATGAAAGAGCAATGCAAAAAGTGCAAATGGAAGAAATAGTATTGCGATTTCTTTATAAAAATGTGAATTCTTTCAGTACTATTAATTGATAAAAACGCAGCGTTGCAATGGAAAACTGTTTGCAAGGTTTTTCTACGTTCCAGTAACCGCGCGATTGTTATCTTTTATATCGAGTATGATATCGAGTATCTAGAGGAATATTATATGACCAAATATTAGCGTTCGACTTCGACAAACCCGCACGCTTTTACAACATTTTTGTTTCAGTTAAAGGATATCTCTTTCGAATGAGCATGCCCCCCCCTCCCTCCTCCCCAGTTGCATGCAATGTACATGTACACGGTATCCAATTACGCAGCATGTTCGCGTAACGCGATCGTTCAAGCCGCAACCCTAAAGCGAATATTAAAGAGAGCTCACTTAGGTTTGCTGACGTATATTCGAAAATTTATTCGTCGCACATGAAAACCTTTAATATCGATCGCATGATATTTTCCCGATGTAACTTTTCTACGCTTTCAATATCAACGTCGAGGAACAATTTACCTGCTGCATTGTCTCATATCTTGAGCGTAATTTATTGCGAAAAAATATCGCCGCTATTACTGCAGCCTGGAGCTATTATTTTTATGACGATACTTCTTCGAAAATGACGCCATTGATAGAAAAGAATGCAGAGTTTTGCGTCAATTCCAAGTACGGGTTTTTAATCGGTAATCTCTGAAACTTTAATGGAGATCTCTCTTATTAATGCGATAAAATCATCGGTATATACGAACTAAATCTCTTCGTTTTGGTACCCTTATTCGAGAGTTTTTAGGCTTACCTATTACCTTGAAATTTGCAGAAATCTCACAATTTCATTATTTTTTAAATCCGTTCTCTATAGCGGTGTCTACAGTGAGATTTTAAGTCGTAAGATTTAACATATCGACCAATCACAATCAAAATTGCGGTCTTACTTTTAGAATGCTCAACTGTGATTGGTCGATATGTTAAGCCTTACGACTTAAAATCTCATTGTAGACACCGCTTAATGCGGATCTAAAAAGGGCCAAAAACGTTGCGCGATCTACGGCGGATCGCCAGTATATCCAGCCGATGTTGATCGAATTCCGAACATTCGGAACTAACGCTCATCTACGTCTAATTTCTCTAATTGCTATAGCTTTTATTGTCATGTGGTGGAGAGGGAGCCGTCCGTAGCTTAGAGGTTCCGCTCCCTACCACCGATGGCTACTCCCCTCGATCTCTGACGATCTTCATAGTGGATGAATCTCGATGAACAAGCCTGGGTCCGTTGTAGGTTCCAGCACGGCCATGGCGGTAGGCGGCACTACCCTGGTGCACTGCGGAGGGCCTGGAGGGGAGGATCGTGCGGCCCACCTCGCTGCCATTCCCTCCGGGGCTCTCGCGCCCTCGCTGAGCCTGAATTCCAGTCTGAATTCCAGCCTGAATTCCACCCTGGGCAGCATCGGTGGCGGACCGACGGCCGCGGCCGATACGGCCGCCGCTGCTTGGCCGCCCACACTGTGGCAGTATCCGGCTACGGCAGCCGCAGGTGGGTAATCCGCGGCCGAACATCGTTATAAGAATAATAGAGCGATATGCGAAACCACCCCAACCACCCATCGGATCGAGTCCGAAAGATGAACGAAATCTACGATCGAACGAAATTTCGTGCCTCCGGATAGGTAGCTCGTGCCAACGCTCGAGAGTCGAGGTGATTAGGGATTAACGAACTATAGATTTTAGCGCGAGAAATACGAAACTGCGAGAAAATTTGAGTCTCTCGCTTTATCGATCGTGATAAAACGGTCTATATATAAAATTCTGTTAACGCTAATTATATCATATTTGTTCTGTGCTAACATTCTGCGCACTCGATTATTTACCGAAGTAAAATTTAATGAAAAAGTAGCGCACCACTGAGAAGCGTATCACACAGGATATTTACCAGCTTGAACGTAAATTCGCATATAATGTTCATTTTTGACGACATAAACGGGTCGTATCAATGAACAGCAGTTCGAATTAATTAACATCTAGCGATGTGTGTATATCATATGCACATCTATCGGCGTGAGGGATTAACCGGGCCACTAACGAGCGACCATACACAATTTCGGATCGAATTCACCCCTCGCGCTGACCTCCCCGGCCTCGCTGACCGAGTGACATTTATCCAAATAACGTTGAACTACATCGCCCGGTCTGCAGCTCGCGCGCGTATTTTCGCGCCGTGTAAATCATTCACGCATACCCGTTTAATTTAATTCGCCGCTCGATGAGCGTTCGGATAGAGACAAAAATTCACGCATACAAGTCGCAAAACCAATCGATTTTCCGCCCCTTTGATAGATATTTAAATAATAATAATGATAACAGCAATCTCTCTTATCTCGGGCCAAATCTCGGAATTACGATAGGAAGGCTTTTTGTGGAATAACGTTACTAAAGAATGTCTGAAAGATCGTTAGGTCGGATATTGGGCTTTTATATCGTCGTTACGCAGCCAAATGTACGTTTAAGTAAATCATAAATAATTGTAACACGTGTGAAGTAATCGAAATTAATACACGGTTTCACGAAGGATGAGAAATTGATGTTGCTTTTACAGCGATGCCAACGGAGCCGGTTGGCTTTCCGCAGATGGGTTCCGGGCTGCAAGGTGGATTACAGTTAGTCCGCGATCCAACGACCGGACACATTCTCCTTATTCACGCTGCGGGTAATGCGGAAACGCGGTTCTAAAGATATCCCTCTTAATGTGAGCGCGGCGAAAATCAATTTTACATTTTTTTTTTTTTCGACAGAACAAATGCAGCAAGCTCTGGTGTGGCCGAATTACTCGAACCACAACAGCAATGTTGCACCGCCGCCGCTGCTGCTGCCGCCGCCTCCGCCCTCGATACAACTACTGGGTGATATCGGCGGCGCGCGATTAGTGCTGACCGAGAACAAAAGAAAGCAACAAAGCACGCTGCCGATAGTGAAGATCGAGACGGAATGCAGCAACAGTCCAACAACCATAATCAGTACGTAAGACTACTTTTCTTGGCAGAGAGGAAGAGAGTTGGGGGTAAGACGAAAGAAATAGCTTTTTTAAGGAAAATATACTACGGCGCTATAATTGTGGAAAGAAGTAGCTTAAGAAAAAAAATAATTCGATTCAATATCGTGGTTCACGTGTTTCGACACTGGAAATTCTGCAATTTCTTTAAAAAAATTTCATCGACGTTCCTACGTTACCTAACTAAAAAACGAAGCACTATGTACGAGTTAAGATAAATTCTCCCCAATTTTTGGAAGAAATAATCGGACCAAGTGATAGTTGAATACTACTGGTGCAACAAATTGTTTAGTTGTATTTCATACGTTACATAACGGCGTTAAAAACGTTCCCCAATTTTCCGCAGCGTCCACCGAGTCGTCGAAGACCGCCTTGCAGACCATGACGTCCGTGACGGGCGCTCTTGTACCGGATGCAGCCCTGGTTACCACGCTGCATTATTATCCTCAAGCGCCGGCGCTGGTACAAATCAGCCAGGCCGAGCCTACCACTACGCACTGCAGGTCACAGGTAGGTAACATCACCTTTCACCAGGTTTAAACACCGAGTGCGCGCCTATGCCGAAGCGCGGTATGCACCGCGCAACGCGAATTATTGCGCGACCGACCGGCCGGCCGGCCGGCCGGCGCAATATCTATGCAGATAGCGATGCAAATCGGGTTTGCCCATGATTAATACAATGTGCCACAACGTTTCCACATTATGCGAATGGCTGGACCGCGCCCGGAGTTTGACGTAATTACCGCCGCACTCCGCCGCGCCAGCCTCCCCCTCTACCGTTCACGCCCGAAGGTCTTTCTCTTTTAGTTTTCCTCGTGTAAAACAAATCTAATCGTTTGTGTCCACGATATCTGCGCGGAACAATAACTTGACTTTACAAAATTAGAAAGCGCTGTCGTATAAGGATGCAAAATAAAAAAAAGTTCTTGATGTCTATTTACTGTTTAGGATACTTTTGCGTGTATGCACTAGAAATTAGAGAGAATTTTAATAGTAATAAAAGAGAGAATCTTTAAGATTCCGAAAATTCTTAAAATACAAGGACAAAATTTTCGCAAAGGCCACGTCGCCGGTCTCGTGTCTGACACCACCCCCGGAAGTACCAGCGATTCATGCGATCGAGTCATCATCATTCGGGGTTCAGGACGCCTCGAATCAAACCGACGCGCCCGAGGACACCGAGGAGAAACAGGAAGCTCTCGTGAAGCAGGAACAGAATTTGAGTCCCTGCCAGGTCGCTTCCCAGGCCACGGGGACGAATTTAACCGCCGCGAATTTCGAGATCGTGCCATCGCCGACGGAAAGGATCTGCAATGTCGTCAAAATCACGACAACCACGACCACGGTGAATCCGACCGTATGCGGCATCGTAACCAAAGTGGACAAGGCGGAGAACACGATCATCAACATGGCCGATTGCGCCAAGTACTCGGCGAAAGATGGGAGAGGTCTCGTGAGGGCGATCGAGCACGATACTCGCGTCAACGAGGAAGTTTGCAAGGACGATAAGACGACGCCTGTCTGCAGTAGGGGTAGCAGGCTCGGTGCTAGGATCATCGAGATCACCGAAGAGAACTGTGATAGCTTCCACGAGAACCTGGAGTTTTTTGCGAGGAGAAGAGACGTTAGCGATCAACGTGATTATCGAGATGATTATTCTAAAGACGAAGAAAACGTCGTGCAAGAACATAATATCTATGAGAAGGAGGTAAGGTTTTCGATCATTAAAAATTTTCTATATAATGTGATTTTCTTGTAATTCGTTTTAGACATCTTCATATAATATATTTAGAATTGTCCTATTTTCCAGGTCGAATCGGAGAGCAATCAGATTGCTTCGGAGAGCGTTGAAGTTCACCGTCAAATATGCCCTAAAATATCAGAACCATTAATCGTCAATGAGACGAAGGCGGACGTAGCCGATTCGACGAAGTCACCAAGAGTCAATTGCGAGAGTTGCGTCAAGAATCGAAATACGTCGAACGGCGAAACCCGACCTCAAATTACGGTTAAGTCTTTCGACATGCCTAATATCGATTGCGACGATCAGGAGGTGCAACAAGTAGCTATCAAGCAAGAGGCTGACGACAGTTGTTACGAAGTGTGCTACGAATCGTCTCAGTGCGAGCCAACGTCCACTAGCGAGAGATCCAGATCTAGCTGTGAGAAATCGTCGCAGGAAGCGACGAAAAGGCACTCGGTGGAAAAGTCCCACCATCCGGGCATCGAGAACGTGGTGGAGAAACTGAAGAAAAATGCGGCGGCTCTGCAAGAAGCTACTCTACCTAACGCTCACAAGATCGAGGAGTTCGTGGAAAAATCGAACGTGGAGAATATCAAGCCGCGAAGACACTCCGAAACCATACCGAAAAAATTACATCTTTTAAGATCATGCCAGAACTCTCTGGAGAGTAGCACAATCGACACCGAGATCTCCTCCTCGCAAACTATGATATCGGAGCAGCATGCTAAAGATCAAGGACGACATTCGCCTCAAAACGACAGACATTTGGCCAGTAGCGACATGTCTGGCAAATGCCTGCTTAACGAGAACAATAACGACAGCAGGAGCAACAATAACAATATCAAGGCGTTCGAGGATAAAAAATTGCTAGCGAAAAACGAGAAGAATGTCTCCTACGATATGACCGCCTACGTTAAGCCCAAGACTGTCTGGCGTTGCGAAGTGCAGCCACTCGCGAGGCCCAACGTGATTCGTAAGTCCGATCATGTCGAAGACGCGCCTTTGGAGACAAAGTCCAGGATACAGAGGCAAAAACCAGCTATTGATGTGAGCGGTCTCGAACTGCTGTCGAACAGCATCGAACAGTTGGAACAACGAGTCGGCCAGCCGGAACATCCGCAATTGGACACGGACGTCGAGAAGTCGCCTGTTAGAAGCAAACTGATAGGTCAGCAGAGTGAGAATAATAATAACAACGTCGGCAGTCCCCTCGGCTTGCTCTGCGCGCTAGCCGAACAAATTATGGAGGTGGGCGACAAAGTTCCCCGGAAATTAAACCTCGAAAGTTCGGAGGAAATCTCGCACGCCGGTAGATTACTGTTGAATCTGGGCAGAAGTGGCTCTCTCGAGAAAGACGAAAGCAAAAGAAAGTATATTGAGACTGACGATTATGGTTCCAAACGATTCAAGTTCGATGATCGCGAAGAGGAAACTAAGAATACGTCGCTGAATTATCACGAGAAAGATATCAAAGAACGAATAATGGAAGTTAACGAAAGAAAACAAGAAGATGCTTTGAAATCAAAAGAGAGTACCAAGAATATTGATAATTTCTTTCAGGAGGAAATCAATCATAAGATCACTGATGAAAAAACTACCGGTTCGGAAGAACAATCTCTCGATAGAGACGACGGAGATTGTTACAATGCAAAGACTGTTAAAGACCTCCAAGTTCTCTCGGATAAAACACCTAATAATTTACGAAGTGATGACGCGCTTTACGATAAGATCGCAAAAGAGGATAACCTATCGGACTCGGAAGGCGAAATATTCGAGTCAAAGGTCCTGTCCGAACAGCCAACGAGTGGCGAAATTAGAAATAACAAGCGTAAAATGTCCGTCGAAGAGAGAGACTCGAGGGACAGTCACGACTACAAAAACGCCCGAACAAAGTTAGAGGCGAAGAAGTTCATAGCCAAGAAAGGAAATCGCGATAACGAGGACGACTGGCCGAGCATGAACGCTACGGAACTCGACATGAGAGTCAGGATGGCCGACATTCAAAGACAATACAGAGAGAAACAGAAGGAGCTTTCCAAGTTGATTCCTAAAAAGGACGACAAGAAAATCCCTGGCAGACCGCGGAAAAAGAGTCATTCTTCCACTAGGTAAGTGTGAATCAAAACGATTAATTATGTAATACAGAAGATTTGACGTCATTTTTACACTTATGTGGTCTATTTTGAAATAAGAAATATAAGATAGTAATTATTTTTTAAAATAACAAAGTATAAACGGCAATTAAAAGTCAAGCGCTGGAAACAGTGCGCAATAGATAGAATATAATGTTCTTTAATAAAAATTCATGATATAACAATAAAACCGGACGTTTCGACTCATTTTCGAGTCTTTATCAACGGACAATATATTAAAACATCTCACAAGAATTCACGTGGTGGAGACTATGATGTCAAAAATGTGTCGTTCACAAACGGTTATAAGGCCAAGAGGAATAAGTTCGAACCACAGCCTAAAAAGAAGACGACACAAAGTCCCCCCCACAATAGTTAAATATTAATTAAAAAGTATAAGAGAGCAATGTCA
>NJRQ01000041.1:750675-873051 GCA_003063805.1 Aphaenogaster ashmeadi | reverse complement strand
GAGAAAGAGAAAGCGAGAGAGAGAGAGAGAGAGAGAGAGAGAGAGAGAGAGAGAGAGAGAGAGAGAGAAAGAGAGAGAGAATGAGAGAGAGAAAGAGAGAGCGAGAGAAATGGATCGATGCAATAATCACACTAAGTGGCATTAAACGCAGAAGTGATCGAGGTAAAAAGTTATTCGCTGTACATATTGTAAATATGATTTTAAGAACGTGTGTCTAACATTTGCGTGCACACGACTCGTTGATGTAAATCGCGTTACAAAAGCGGTAGATTCAAGTTTATACATCTTAAGTTTTAAGTCGTAAGCTAATGACCCGAGTAACAATAACGTTTCGATATTTAAATAACAAAAAAAAGGAGTATGCACTATTTTCATGTTCGGAGAGTCAAATTTTTTTAACGATCAATGAAACAACGTACGATAGATAATGATAATGTAATTTCGCTAAAAGACGAGACGACGATGATATTCGAGTCATTCTTTAAGGATACAGCTTTTAGAGACTTTCACTCGATTTGTAGTGGATCGATGACGAACACGAAATGTCGTGTTTTTACTTCGCTAATCGATATATCTCTAACGCGTTTATAGAATAGACATTTGCATACTTTGCGAGGCAGTCAGATGCTTTTGACCTGAAATATCGCGGATGTAACGAGCAATAAAGAATTAATCCCATCAAAGCTCGCGAGAAAATCAATTATTTAAATAACAGGCTGTCCGCTGAGTTTGAGAAAGTGTCTGAGGGATATAGGAAGCCGCTACAACGACAGAAATAAAAATGTCAACGTCAAATTAACTGAGAAACCGGAAGAATTTTCTTAATGAAGCTTAACGAGATGTTAAGATGTTAAAATGCAAATTTACAGTATGCATCAGATAACGTAGCGATAAGCTTCTGTCGAAACGATAGTAAAGGGATATAAGTATCCGCTATCTCTTTAACTGTGGGAATTAGGATGATTCGACGATATCGATTCGTATTGGAGTTTATGTAAATTTGACTCGCAAAACTCGAGCCAAAAAAATGGCCGAGAATGTACTTATAAGGAGAGCTCGTGATATGCGACTTATCGACTCATTTTATCTTTTGCGGATACAAAGCAGATAACCTTTATTTAAGTGGATAAAGAAGAAATTATGCTTCTTGAATACAAAGAAACAGACCACAAAGTTGTAATATATCGTTTCACCATGAAACGCGCACTATATTTAACATAATTAAACATTTATCGGATGTAAATGTTATATAACTTAAGTCGCATACCACGTGCTCTCTTTGTTAAATAAAAATACCACTCGCTCCTTGTACAATTTCGCTTATGTGTCGATATGTCAATTAGCTTGATAGTATTTGTTTCCCTCTTTTCCTGTAATACTGCAGAAAGAGATTCTGATATGGACATAGTGATACGAAAGGTGCTGTACGTCAAGGTATTATTTTTTTTTCGTAAAAATTGATATTCAATCGAAAAAATTCGGCAAATATCGTTCTTTGCATCTTTCTTTGTTTTTAATTTTAACAACGCGTAAATTAATTAATCTTAGAGCGCAAATTTTTTTATGACGCTCATTTTTATATTCATGTGCAATGCATCGCGGTCGGCAATGAGTGTGCAAGCATCGTTTGCCGCATTCATTTTCAGTGGCTAGAGATGCGTAAAATTATCGTATCGTTAACATGTTAAATCCTCCTAATACTGGGATTTTTTGATAGAGACTATTAAGAGAGCTGAATCAGCTGAATAGTCAACATTTGTGGGGTAAGCTTGCTCCGTTGCGAGAAAGATGCGAAACGATAAATGTTCGCCAAGTTAAAGCGAACTAACGATGCGAATTAATAAAATTTGCTAAAACAAATGTGCAAATATTGACACATAAAATGTAACATTCGGTCTTTATATATCTGCAGTTATATTTACTCGAGTCGCCCTCGGAGCGCTTGCCAGTTACTTTTGAGATTATTCGTACGAGAATATACAATCGAATTAGCAGAGTACAATTCCTTAACAATAATAATAGAATCGCGTTGCAAGGGCAACGATTCAATCGTAGTTTTCCCACCTTCTCTATCGCTGAGATTTTGGATTTCGATGAGGTTTCGCGTTTTTTCGCGGCGGCCGAAACTAAAGACTCTTTTATAGATGCTAACTTTTAGAACATTTTATGTGAGAAAAAAATCTTACAATTAGTGTTATAGATCTGATAAACGGGTCCTTCAGGCAGTCGATCAATTTTCCTGAAGAATGAAAAATTTGTATATAAAGTTAACAAAATCATAAATGTTCTTGTCGCGATAACTTGATTGATTGGGATAGATCCACGAGAGATTTAAAAATGCAGCAAATGAAAATTAGACGCGAGTTAATTGACAGTTATGCGATCGACTTCCCGAAGAGATTCAGTTTTTCTGAAAAACCCTAACGACTTCATCGAAATTCCGAGAATAGTCCGGCGAAGTCGCATTTTCTCGAATGACGCCTGTATATTACAGAGAAAATTTCCGATAATTGCTATAGCGTGTACTATAATACTATAATACTAGCATAGGAAGTCTTTCGAAAATTGAACTGGTAGGAGTGTGAAGTACAAACTGAAGACACAATAAATGCGCGTGCGAGTGACGCGATAATCGAGAAATCGAAAGAAGGATTAAGAGGTACTTATACGCGTATAAAATGGTAAATTTGTTTTCTATGTAAATATATCTATAGGATGCTCCGTTGTGTACATATAGCTCGCTGATACCGCGCGGTGTTGCGCGCCGTGTCGCTTTTAAAGATATTTTTGACGATCGAATTGATCCATTGTATAGAATACACGATTCAATCATGTAGTACGTAAAAATATACATACGTGTGTATAATATATAGTATTTTTTCATGAAGGTCGCAACGAGACGACGACGAGTCGGCCACGCTTTTTAAATATAAAAAGGGAGATCTTATAATCGTGCCGTTGACGATGCATCAGTAAGCTTCCGTGAGTGGTTACTGAATGACTAGACAGTGTTGGGCGGATGTAATCAGGCCTTATCGAGAACCTCTTGATAGAGCGTTAGCCCTAAGAACACCGAGATCGGCCAAACAGCGCTTGCTTTTCAGCTTTTCAGTTCTTCATCTTGATTTTTGTCTCAATAAAGAAACGATACACAGAATAAACCGTACCATTATTTTTTATCTCGTACGAAAATACAAAATGCTTAAAAATGTATGCTCACAGTACGCATGTTTAGGAGAGTATAGGTCGCGGATTTGCATACGGTCGATACTACGGCTACGTGTCGCCGAGTAACTACCCTTCGCAGTAACTATAGTCGCTGAATAAAAATAAAAAGATCCTGAAACAGCAGCTGTGCAAAGTGGTCGCCTTTCTCCCCGCTTGGTGGGAGCATGTAACCGATAAGGAGCTCGGTGTTCTCGGGGGGCTAAGCATGGATGATGGTGGTGAATTATACGGTACCTTCTCTGCGCAAAGAACGCGCAACGAGTCGCAATCCTTCTACACGCTTGTAGTAATATTATAGCGCCGGTATAATATTTTATTAATTACCATTAACCGCGACGACATGTAGCACCATGCGAAATATATATACATATATTTCGTATAGTGCTATATACACACACCCGTTATATATTCTGAATATTATATATTTTTACTGTGTAATTATAATAAATTGCTATACAATTACTAATTCAATCCTGAACGCGTAATTCACCTGTACAAATTAACAATTAACGGGTCAACATCCGATCCATTCGAAATTGCCATGAAAATGGAAATTCTGTCCATCAGCTGGTCTGGCTTTTCGACATGCCGCTTTTGGACCACTGCTGCATCCGCGAACGTTATGAGATTAGCGTCCGCTTTTCGAGGTTTTTGTAAATATGTATCTAGATCGCATAAAAGAGAAAGAGGAAGAAAGAGAGAGAGAGAGAGAGAGAGAGAGAGAGAAAGAGAAAAAGAGAGAGGGAGAAAGAGAGAGAGAGAGAGAAATCAGATGAAATATCGACGTCTTTAATATTCGATCGTTCTTTCTATACGACGCGAGATTAATTCGTCGATAAAACCCTCCGCTCCTCCCTGTATTTTTCAGGAGACGGAGGGCAGATTAATATTAATAAATCTCTAAATATTGATATTCCGCGCCCCCCTTATCTTGGATTTTGCGTGGAATCGAGCAGTGATGGGAATCCAAATAATACAAACGTTTCCGAGAATTTTTGTTAGCAACGAAACATACGTGTTACGTTATGGCATAAATCAGAAATTTGAGAAAAGATCTCAAAGATTTCCTATTTAGGATATAAAAACTGCAGTTAATTATATATATTATAATACTATTAATATGTTTCAATTTCGCAATGACACTCCCATTTCATTGAATAGTCATAAAATTTCGATTTGAATATTACAATATACAATTCGTTCTTTTCGCGTTGTTAGTTTTTTTTTCAGTATTTTTATTAATTTTCTACGTTTAAAAGCACATGCACGATTGTTTAACGATGCCGGAATATGTATTTTTTTTAATACTCGTTTTCGTTCGATGAAACGAGCGAAAGCGCATTTTGTTCACGTTCGCCACGAGCATTTTCTTCAGTAAATAAGAGCAAAGGAATTTCGCTCCGCTTTATTCATACGACTCAATTATCGCTCGAACTTTCTGACCAAGGTTGCTAGAACAGGGAGTGCATCCGTTCCGAGGAAGTCTGATTTATCTGGCACGTAGCGGGCCAAAGTTTGCACACACACGTCTCGCCCCGTAAACGAACTTCGAGATTAAGTCTTTTCGTTCATGTTCTACCAATCAATAGATAGCGGTAGGCGGTAAGTATTCCGACGTAATTCTCCTCGATTTCATATCCTCCCGATAAATACGCGATTAATTGAATTCCCATCACTGGTTAGTCGTCCAGCAACAGCAGCAGCAGCAGCAGCAGTAACAGCAGCAGCAGCACCTTGTACAAACACGAATTTTACGGTAGAACGGAAAGGCGAATGAATTTTAATAACATGCCGCGTATAAAAGGAACAAAACGGCGAATCGATTCAGAGTGGTTTTATTTCTCGCGTGAGCGCGCGCGAGGACAAAAAAAAGTGGTATTTTAGATCCGTAGAAAGAATTGAGATCGATTATATTTTAGTAACACGTTTGATATCTGAAGAAGTATTTCGAGCGACACGTGCAAAAATTTAAGAGATGCGATTTAAGAAAAAAAGAGAGAGAGAGAGAGAGAGAGAGAGAGACACGCGAAAGAGCGTCGTTTCTCCTTCTATCTCGTACTTTCAGAAACGTGCCTGTATGTGGGCGGTTTGATAGTCACTAAGGACGAAGTGTGTCGAGATAAGAATTTAGGACGCGAGGTTTCTTCTATTTGTGTGCTTCTAGAGAAGAGAGACACGTAGCCATCGTGTACCGACTGTCTTTAATGTTAACGACTAATTCGTTCGCTGCTCATTAGTTCACTCGCTATTCCGAATCATGATCGCTCGCGAGCGCACATGAGATACAAAAATATACACATTCAGACGCATGCATAAATAAATCTGTACACGGAAAGAACGGTTTTGCTGAAGTATTAAAAAATTTGGCCAGATACAGATCCGAAAATAATTTTGTTGAAAAGTAACTACATAGGACGCTCAAACATTATGATAATGCTACAAAAAGTTTTGATATTCCAGCAACTATTTTGGGCGTCCTACATAATTATTTTGATGGCCCAACAAAATTATTTTCAGATTTGTATCTGGCCAAATTTTTAAATACTTCAGCAAAACCATTCTTTCCGTGTACGATTAATTATGAGATTTTAGAATGATTAAGTAAATCTTGACCGGCGAGAACTTGATTACGAGAGCGAGCGCGCAATGTCGCGCGCAGACACACTCTTCTTTATTTTTGTCATGTCGATATTTTGGTCGCTAATAAAGTGCATATTAGATGAGTGAATGAAGGATCGTATCTGACAATTATTTTGCATCCCTATACATTCCTAATGCA
The DNA here is from genome assembly GCA_003063805.1 of Aphaenogaster ashmeadi. Lineage (NCBI taxonomy): Eukaryota > Metazoa > Arthropoda > Insecta > Hymenoptera > Formicidae > Aphaenogaster > Aphaenogaster ashmeadi. Next base: position 867,044 of record NJRQ01000041.1, on the reverse strand, counting down.
TTTATTCATATCGCTTTGACTTGTTTAACCTCAAACTTTCTTATGTACATTTTAACATGCGAAGAAGTAGTCTTAATAGAGCGATAAGAATTTTATTAGTAATAAAAAAGTAATAAAGGTTATATCAGATGTATAATATTAATAAATATCTCTAGCAGCAGCGAAAATGTTTGTTACTTTTTTATCACACATAAAAGACTTATTGCCATTAAACCCGAGTTATTCTTTCCCGTTGCGCAACTTTATTTCTTCCCCAGTATTACTTTCCTAATTATTCGAATATTATTTGTCACGTGAATGACAAAATTTATTAATAATCCTGAAATCGTTACTATTGAAAATTAATTAATCGCTCGATGGATAAGCAAGACGAACGGTAGTTAGTGAGAGAGTTATTGGAATAAGTAGCGGAAGAGAAATTACAACCCTCCTTTCTCTACTGCGTGATAAAGAAAAAGAACGACCCATAACGAGAACCATTTTCAAGCACTGCTTCCAATATGTCCAGGATGGAAACGACCATAGCGCTCTAATCGAGCTTGTCCTACTTTCTCGCACCTTCTGGACCTTTTGTACCGTAAACGCTATTGCCGTAATAAAAAGTTATGTACGCTGTCGCGGAAACATGTTAAAAGACAATCATGTATTCACGCGAAAATAACCCTGGCTAGAATTCTATTATCTCATTAATGAAAAACGATCGATAACAGACTGATGAAATCAGATTACAACGATTTTATTAAACGAACATAATGTAATGTAAGAAATATTTGCTCTCGAAATTGTAATCAAATCTTTCGCTTGATTCAATTAACGGATATATGTTTCTAATCAATCTCTCTACTCCTAATTTCATATTTTAATTCTAAATGCAATTTATATAAATCGCTGGAATTGGAGTTTGCACTCGAGACGATCGAAAGATACAATTGTCATCGCGAATATGAAATACATTGCTATAATTCTGTGTAAAGAGACGGCGAATTTGTCATCGCTTGAGAATAGAAAATCGACATGGGAACGGAAAATTAACGCGGAGACAAAGGTTGTCCTAATTAGAAGCTCATGAATCCAAACGGCCAATAACTGCGCGGTGTTCGCTAACTATACGGTTTACCCCAGTTTTCGTGTAAATGTAAAACAAACTGGTCGCGTTGTAACGCGATGCGTTCATCCTTGAACCATTCGCGACTCGCTTCTGCGAACAAAACGCGACTTCCGGCGGGAGACGAGTGGCAATTAAAAATTCAGAAACGCGCGCGCGCATTCCTGCTCGCACTTTTATTCATTTGTGCATTGTCGTAGTGTATAATTAAAGTCGATCAAACGCAGCGCGCGAGAGTTGACGATAATTATCTCCAGAGAAATTAGTCTACCGGGAGTCAGGACTGACGTTTCGTTATCCGTATACCGTCGCGAAAACGGAATTACATCGCGATGAAATTAAAAGTACTCTTCGGCTTTTTCGTCTCAGTAGTGGAGTTCAATTTCATGGGAAAACACGAATACGTTATGCGACTCTCGCGTATTTCGCCGGCAATGAAGCGATCGCCGCGCGTGTGACCCCCCTATTCTCATCAGCCGACCTTCCCCCAGCGGCGACTGATATAGAAAGCTATTGCAACAAATTGGATTTTAATTTAACTCGGTTACAAACATGTTCGCGCGCACACGTGGCGCGGATTGGACCGCCGCCAGATAATCGAGAGCTTAAATGGAGTTCGAATGGAAAACCGATTGTTCTTTGCAGGCCACGGCGCAGCCCACTTTGACATCCGGCCGCGTCGGCCGTTTCGCTTCGTCCTTACGTTAAAAAGCGCATCGACAAATTGTCCTCTGACGGCCAGGAGCGAGATGTAACGCGCGATCACGAACCCTCGGTTTAATTTAATAAGCGTCATAACAGCGCGCGCGACGTATCAATTAACCATAAGACCTCGAAGCTCCCACCAAGAAGAATCAATTTTGTCCGTTCATATTCTCTCGTTTCTTTGACTCCATTCTGTCGTCAGATTTTATCCATTCTTAATATTTCGCGTGCGATCGCGATAAACGCTGTAATCGCATCGCTCGAACGTCATTTTTTTCGTCCAATTGAATTTTTCCATTGCGGCTCGCGACACAAACGCGCTTATCCCTCGCAAGAATGGTATATCCATTATATTTAGTCGACTACTAAACCGGATGACGCTTCTTGTTGCGGCGCATATTGTGCCGCAGCGTGACAGATGACACGGATGGAGCGTCGACAATCGATTAATTTGCCCGCTCGACCACCGGCTACATCCACTTACATGCGACATTCGTTCGCGCCGCGACGCGGACGCGTGTATCGGCTAATCAGCGCCGATTTGTTCGCCGATCGGCAGCATCCGCGAACGGATCGTCGGGTTGTTTACAACCGGAGCGTGATTAAATAGATAGCGCATGATAAAATATTCGTTCCTATCCGCGTAGGTACACGCTGCTATCATGCCGCCGTGGATATTAAACAAATCCTCCTAAAGATTCCATTAAATGTCTTTCAATGTCCAGAAATACTTATGTAGTTACTTAATAATTATTTGGGGCTGTAATACTCTAAAATAAAAAGAACTATCTTATAGTGTAACTGTTACTTTATTCTATAAGCTTCTAGAGTCAGTGAGTGAGTAAAAACATAGATATAGGAAAGTAAGAAAAGAGCTTTGAATAAGGTGCTATCTATGGGCGAAGACTTTAATTATAGGAACATAGAAAGGAAACTAAAGGTTCAGTGAGTGTTATGCAAAAATTAAAATTCTAACAACAACTTACATACTTCAGTATTATGTTTGACGCGGTCACGAATTGGGAAAAAAATTGATGTATAAATAACGTGGATTTTTTATATACCAAACGTCCTGCAATATCCAGAAATATGCAACGTATTTGATTGCATATAGAAATATGCAACTTCTTTAAATAGCGAAATACGTATTATGATGTCAAGCGAATCGGCAAATAAGAATAAAATAAATTAATTAACGCAAAGCATAGTTATCCTATAAAGCTATATAAAGCACTTAATCATAACTGGCAAATTGCAAATTCGAAATAGAATCGTGAATATCAATATCAAGAACATGTGGGGTCTTATTATATGCTATCGAAAATTCTATATTCAACTATATTATTATAGCCAGTTATACGGTTTTAAAATTAATCATTTTAAATCGCGTTTTAAATTATAAATTCTTCCTTCATCCACTCGAGCCTCCAATCATTCACGAGCAGTCAAAATTAAGCACCATTAGTCATATATCACGCGAATATAAATTATAAATATAGGCAATTTCAAAATTACCGAAATAATCTGTAATGACGTGATTTTGGACCAACTGATCATTAAGTGAATTAAGCGCAAAGATTATCGTACATTCTCTGTAAACAGCTAAATGATAAAACGTTCTTCTCATACAGATCGAATTAAATGTTTAAATTTATCTCAAACAAAATGCTTAAATATACACTTTAACATATAGATATTACGTAGATTTAACGATTTTATTTGCGTTACGAAAACAATTAGTCGCGTCGAATGAAAGAGGCGACCAGTAATAAGGTCGCTCGATAAAACGAGACGGTATCAAACGATCGCGAAATCTGGCAGGTCGATGCACCTTGTAATAACAATCGGATATCACGTAAACGATTCCTAATTATCGGTGCTGCGACAAGCGCGGCAGGGCAGAACGGAATTTTATACGGGCGGACAAATCGTTGAGGGACATGCGACGAACACCACCATTCACGATTAAACCCTACCCTCGATATCAGAAGTGGCTCAAAATACGTAAAAATAAATTTGTTTAAAAAATGTGTAAACGCACAAATAAAATTTATACGTACAATTTACGGGATAATAATCCATGTGCAATTACCGTCTAATCTTATTGATTAATCCTACGAAAGTTTGACCAACGAAATCCGTGGCAACATGCTGATAAGAATGTACGAACGATCAACTGCGGATATTCTACAATGACAATGAGAGATCTAATTAGATAAAAGTAGTGGTGAATGAATAATGTTGTTTGCTATAAGAGCAACTGCAACAACGGTAACGAGATTCATACTTGCCTCGTGCTAGAAATATCAGATGCAGCGCTGTATAATATCTGTGCGATCGCAAATAACGAAATGTCAAGAGGGCCAGAGTAAACCAGCGCGACGTCCGAAATATTCCGAGCAAAAATCTATTCGTGTTTCATATGTGTAGTAAAAACGTTTTAAAAAAATGCAGTTAAAAAAGAAAAATCAATAAATTAAATCAAGTAATTTTCTGTTCATTAAACATTAAAAATATCAATGTACATCGATACATAGCAGAGCCAGCAATTATTTAAACAAAATAATTTTACGATTTTACTCGTACGATATATACAGTAGTTCATTTTATTATCCTCAAACATTATTTTTATTTTCAAGTTTCATTTTATCCGGAGTTATATAGTAATTTAAACGAGTTGCTTTGGTATAATTTGTTATATAAAATAACATTTTTTGCGACAATATAACTTCTCTTAAATTACTTCTGCAATAAATATAACAGATTCGAATAATTAATTCCTTAACATTTTTTAACTGATCAATTCGCATTTCGAACGACGGATATTTCTGCTGTATAATATACAGGATTGCACTTGACATTTCTGACATTTTTGCTTTCTATCTTGGCGATTCTCAACATTTGATGAGAGTCTTATCAACATCGTAAAAAATAGATCATTCCGCGATTGATAAAAAAAAAGCGTACCTACATAATTCAAGTGGTAGACAAACAACGGCGAGAAAAAGGAAGAGATATTCAATCCTAAAGTAGCGTTTCTCGCGAGAATGCGAGAGTGAAATTAGCGTTTCGATTAAGCAGGCAGTGGATATCGTTCCGGCAATGCCGGTGGTTCATCGCTCCCATGACGCAATGCGCCCCAAGGAACGTTTTTCGCGGCCGATACCGCAGCTCTGACAGAATAATGCGCGAGTTACAAATGCGTCGTCTATATACCGGGAGCGGCGTTATCTTTCTGCAACAATGCGCCAGTTTATCGACGCGCTCGCGCGCGCGTTTATTAACAATCAGATCCTTTTTGTCGCTTTTATCATTTGCGCTTCGTTTATCGGAACCGGTCGACCGAGGAAAAAGGAACCGCCTAAACGCCCCGCGTGTTTCCTCCCGGTCGTTTTTTTTAATTATTATTTTAAACGACCGCATCGCGCACAACACATACGTACGCAATTAGTCTCGCGGATAAAAGTTCGAAGCGAGTAATCGAATCCTTGGTGCAATTCGTGCGACATCCGCTCTGTACCGCGCGGAATATATTTAACGCTAAAGAGAGCGCAGCGCGTCTTCGCTCTCTCGTCTGACGTTTATCTTCGCCGAGTCTTCGCGGAGGATCCGAATTAGTCTCCACCTAATTTCCACGGGGTGTAATTTTGACGGAACATTCACTGTTTATCTCGCCACTCGCCTTGCAGTCTCGTCGGATTCATTTCGCCGACTACATCGCGATTCGCTTACTAGTTGGACTTGCAGTTGCACTACGGTAGCCGTGGATCTTTCTCTGGAGGAAAGTTACGCGAGAGATCATTGTCCATCGTTACTTACTAATATCCGATATTGAATAATCATTAAAATTAAAAGAAAGATCAAATTCACTTATAGAACGGGCAATAAAGTTCCCCGTTGTTAATTAGATACTCTGGAAATTTGATTCGCGAGAAGCTCATTATTTTCAATAACCAGTTATTTTTTAACTACTCGAGCTCCACCGTTGAATCTGGTAATTACTTTTGAAATTACATTTCTTGTCAAAAGAGAAAATTCACTTGAAATTAATTGAGACGCGAAGTTGTTTGACTCCTCCAAACTCCGGAAGCTCAATTATTCATATCTTCGCTACGGAAGGATTGTGCCATCTTCCCTCACTTTGGACTGCGATATCGCTGATCGATAATTTTGGGAGACTTTGTACACCGCGCGAATACGAGAGGCAATCGGCATTAGCGAATCTCAAAGGGTTAGAAATGATCGGCAGGGATGGAATTAACAACGCGTATCGGTATGCACACGTGACACATTAACGGTATACATTAACGAGTAGCGCTTCCACAGACGGGATGTGTAATATAAGTGCCGCAAAGACCGTATATAGCGGGGTGATGGCATACACTCCGGGATCCTCTCTCTCTCCCTCTCCCTCTCTCTCTCTCTCTCTCTCTCTCTCTCTCCTGACAACCCGCCTTCGTCGCAGCATGTTTCACGGTGTGCAGAATATACACGCGTCTGTGTTAAGCCTTCGTAATGCTCGCCATGTATCATGGTGGTGGCGCACGAGCTGAAGATGAGGTGGGACGACGGTGCGGGGATGCGGTTGATACACCGTTGTAATACGGCGCATGTCGCGCAAGTTTTTGGTGCATAGTGCAAGCACGGCCGTTTAAGCCGCGTCGCCTTATTCGACGTCGCTTTATTTAGGGAGACAGGAATATTCGACGACGGGTCGCATAGTTAGGAGCGCGATTCGCGATTTCGCCGTCGGGCTATTCCGCGGTATTTTCGATCTTTACCTTCGCGACATTCTTGCGCCCATGAATGTACATACGTTACGTTACATACGTCGGAATGCTTCGCGTATGCTCCTTCTCGTCGGGGATAGAGAACGGCGACCATTAACGAGTACTGGTGTACGTGAACCTCCGTCTATATCCTCCCTCTAAGCGCGACTACCTCCCGAGAGGGTCATACCTCAACGAACGCGAGTCCTCGTTTATGGCTACGACCGTGAAGCGTTACCGCTACTACCTACCTACTAGTCAATTTCAAAAACCGCAATGTTCATATTTTAAGTTTAACAATGCCGATCGCGGCGAACCGTGTCGACCCCCTTATCGATTCCACGTTACGATTACACAACCGCACCCCATCGCGTGCGCTTCGTCGAAAAAAAAGTACAAGTATCACAAAGGTAAAAAAAATATACATCAAGTTAAAAATATAAATTTCCGATCGGGACACTTGTAAACAATGAACGCAACTGCAAACTGCAACTCCGCTAGAAATAAAAATTGCTCCGTTCTAGAGTAAGAGTCTGCGCGATATGGAATTTGCAGCTGCGGAGGATATTTATTTCTCGAGAACAATTCAGACGAATTTGCATTTATACGAAGGACTGAGGGTATAGACCTAAGTCACATTTATAGCAGAACTTGAATTAATGCAATAACAGTTCTACTGCACGTAGTGCTTTGTGGCTACTTCTGCAGCTATTGTTCGAATAGTCGCGGCGCGACGGTATCTGAACTTCTCTACTTGAATTCGTAGGGTCTTCCTAATTCTCCTTTTTGGCGCACGTATAATATTTTAAATTCTCCCGTGGAACACGCGCAGATCCAAAGGATCCTTTGATATCTCGAATATAATGTCCGGAGATATATTCGCTCATTATGCCTGTCATGCTGCGGAATAACATTAACATAAGTCTCTCCCTTATCGCTCGGTCATGTCTAACTATATATCTCCCTGTACTATGATAGACACTAGCTTGAGGCCTAGAGACAGAGACAGAGAGAGAGAGGGAAGGAGGAAGAGAGAAAGTAAAGAGAGATCGAAATTCGTGTCATCGCAGGACCAAGAGGAGGATTCGAGGATTCGCGTAATTTGACGTCGTCATCGGCGTTATATCTGCCATCGTCGTCGGCTTAGCGGCCGCCGCGAGGCGAACTTCCCGATCGCATTTACGAATTGAAAGCAACTTCCCGTAGAGGGAGAGAGAGAGAGAGAAAGAGAGGGAGATCCGCGGGCGAGAAACTTCGGCCGTGAATTAATTAAGACGAGTAAATACCGGGGGAGCTTTAAACGGCACCGACGAAAAACTTTACATTGTTTAAGTAGCTCACAGCCGAATTCCAAAGTTTTAATTGGCGGTGAGTACGACTCGGGCGCGGCGCGCACAATCGAGTTTGCCATTTGTATTTAAGACTATCCCTAAACGCGACTGGATGTCAGGTGACTCCGCGTCATATCTCTCTGGACATTCCCGCGGTGATTTCCAGCTAAAAGTATAGTATCAGCAAGGGACCCCTACTGTCCGATAAACGTCAGACTTTTTTGTCAAACGTGCATATAAATTTTGGTAATATAAATTACAGAGAATGTATATATTGATACTTGTACTCGAATAAATAAGAAACAAGTAATACGCTTTTTATGGTGCGCAATAATTTCAGCGTAACGTAAAATTAAAAATTCCCCTCGGTATAATTTTTCTTATTACAAACGCGAGATAAAACACCGTAATGAAACGGCTGAATTTTTGCATTAAGAGCTCTCATAAACACACATATATAAGCTCTTATACGGTTTGCGTGCGAGTAAAACGCGAAATTGAGCATGCTCGCGCTTAAATGTATATTGTAGCTGTGATATCAGGCGATAGCGCGATGATCGCGGCACCGCAGGATTTCGATCCGTTAGAATAATAATTCGGAACGTCGCGTCGGGCGCGTCTCGCGCAAAAAGCCGGATTTGCACTTGGCCGGGACCAAGCGACAAGTTCCAGAGAAACTTAGCCGGGCGCGCTCTCGCGTTTCTCCTCTACTCTCCTCTCGTGCACCACCTCTCTCCGGAGTGGAAAAGCTCAAAGAACGAAGGAGCGTCGAGGGCACGGACGTGTCTGGAAAAATTCCGAGAAAATGTAAGAGGAAACCCGCTCTCTGTTACTTCTCTTCCCTTCGACTTCCTGTCTATTACTTGTTTTTCTGCGATCTCGCGCGCGCTTACGATGATGGTGGTGGACAGCACATAAACGTATAGACACGACGTCATTATAATATGATAAAATTTCTGCAACGTATACGGACTATCTTTGAATCACCTACTTTTAACTGGAATTATTAACGGACAAATTAAGGAAATCGGCGATGTTAACGTCGAGCTATCATTTCTTCGTTAAATATTCTATTCAAAGATTAATCTCTGTGCATGCTTAATTACGACTGCATTTACATCTCAATTTATACAGGGCAATCCAGAATTATTGTCAATTGAAGATACTGCGCGAGAGAAGTTAAGAAAAAGACAATAGTTACTTTAATATCATTCGGTCATTAAATTATAAAGATCTGAAAATGTTGACGAATAAAAGAGTGATTTTATTTTATCGTCAATCTCAAGACATTTGCTTTAAAATTGTATTAAATTGAAAATTAGTGCGAGAAGAACATCCAATGAAATTCTCATTAAGGCAAAATCGATTCGAAATTGGTACAAGAATACTTAGATAGAAAGACGAGAGGCTAAAGGATTCCGGAGACGTTAAGAGGCGCTAAAATACGTACACACATACACCCTACACAAAACAAATTAAAGTAAATTGGAAGAAATTCGTTCCTACGAGATGAAACGGTTAGTCCGAAATCTCACAGATCGATTTGAAAATTCTTCGCGAGGAATTCACTTTAGTGTATCTTGATTTCAAGTGTAGGGATTCATTTCTTTGAGATCTCGGTTGCTTCCAGTGGTGGAATGAAACGGATATATAAGAATAGATTTCGCGAAATAAATTCTATCGATTCTTTTCAATTCGCTTATCTTTGTCGCATTGCACGAACGGCCAAGGAAGAAGAGGCAAACATTAAACGCGGTGTGTCGCAATGCATACGGGCAAATAATGAACGAATAGCAGATATTTGCCGTTCTATCGGAAACAGCAACTTTAAAGAAAACATCGATATACGTTTTGCTTTGGTTAGCGGCACCATTTTCGTTAGCATAGCGTTAACCGATATATTTTGCACATGTAAATGCACCACAATAATACTTAAAATCGCGAAGACTCGACACAACTCGTATATCAGAGATATATTTAGCCGTTTCGAAAACACGGAAAAATCAAGTAGAAATAAATAATATCCTTGGCAAAAAAAGATTTTATTCTAGCAATTGTACCTCTATTCTCTCCGAAATAATACCGTCGAAATTAATCCTCCCTGCGACCGGATGCGAGTTAATAATGAAATCAATACAATTGAACTAACAATAAGAAGAATCAATGTTGCCTAATTCTTTTTATTCTATTTAAGAAAGAAGAAAATAGATATGTTCTAACGATAAATGTTCTTCTCGGACATATAATGGATAACGTCATTCTAATGTCAAGATAGAATAATTATTATTAATAACGTTATAATTACTGAGATAATAAAATGATAATAGAATGATCCGTTAATAGAATACGTCTTTGCAAATTCTTCGTCTAAACGACGAAATTTAAAAAGGGAGAATATGAGAGAAATAGAATGTTTGCTTTGAAAGCAATCGGTATATTAATCTCTACATTAATTTATCAAAGTGCAAAATATGTTGTTTTCGTAATTATAGAAAGAGATCGGGATTTTTACCATGTGAAAAACTATTTTTGCAGAGAGACCTCGTCATTTATTAATAAACCAATCTCATTTATATAAAAATGTAATGCCCCGAAAAAGCGCTTAAGCGTCAATAGCTGAAATTATTCCGGGTGAGATCCTACTTTACGATTTTAATTCACGATGCACAACGGCAGGATAAACGCTTGGAAACGACGTTTGTGCCCGTCGTCCGGTAAAGTTCAACGCAGTCGTTTGCAGATGTGTAAAAACTAATATCCGCTTTAAAACGGAGGAGTCGTTATTAATATATCCCGTGTCCCGGACAAGTGCGCTCTACGTAATTATGATATGTGCATAAAGAGCGGCGCGCATATGCTCGCGGTGCGCATGTAACTCCCGGAATTTAGAAATTTCTTGCGACGCCCGTAATACGATATACACGTGTGTATACACGTGCTGCGTAGACGTGCTTCGTGCTCGCGCACGAGGCTCGGTCGTGCTGTAGTTTTTAATACAATTAGCAAGAAATAATGCTCGGTGCGTGATACGACACAGTTTGCTTACGCAAAATTCAGTCGCACGCCCGGTGGCACGTGATAAATGGAAATACTCGACCGCGGGCGTGTTCTTAATTGATGATTAGTCCCTGACCCCGAGTTTCACTTGACGGTTTACAGCTTCGCGCTTCGCGTCCCGCGCCTTGTTTTTACTATATATATCCCTCGTTAAATCGTAAAACAGGACCGAAGTAAAATGACGAGTTACAGGATAAACGTATCACGCAAATACAAGATATGGCTAAATAGTTTAAGTTCCTCGCTAAGAATAAAGATATTTTTCATATCGTTTGTGTAGTTATTTTTCGAATATCCAGTAAAGTTTCAGCTTACAAAAGATATTGGATACTTCCATTGAAAAGTGATCGCCTAAAATAACGAGAGATGGACATTTAAATTAAATTAAATTAAAATTAAATTAAAATTAAATTTCGATAAATGATTGATTTCACTTATAATTATCAAAACTTTGTAGTATTGTATATGTCCGCATTTTTTAAAAATAGAATCGTATTATAAAAATTAAGGTTTTGGAAATAAAGGCAAATGCCATTTTTGGTGACCCAAAGCTTTCATATCACTATTATTGTCAAAAAAAGTCGGCTCCAGCATTCGACAGAATGCAAATGCTCTTTGCTTATCGGGAAGCCATAAGCGCAAAGCGATAAATTAGAAGGCAGTGAAGTCGTTTCGTAGAATAAGATCTGTATGTTGCGAACTACTACTACTACTACTACTACTGCTGCATGCAGTAAATAGTGGAGAAAGCGAGTATTTGTGCGGCACTACGCAAGTAGTAGAAACCAGCGCGACGCGAAACTCCTTTTATGTTCGTATAATACACTCGTTCCGTTTCTCTCTTTTGCTAGTGCTCTTTGCAACGATAATTGCTTTGTCGAACGATATGCCCCTCCGTCTTGTAAATTACATCTTTGTGCTCGAAGACCGGCGACTTGTACTCCCGATTCGCTTCGTTATTCTTTGCCTTTGAAGTTCTGCGAATTCCGTGAGTTCGTCTTCTCGTTTTCTTTTCGTCCTTCGCACTTGCATCTAAAATTTTGACTTCTCCCCTTAACGCGAGAGAAAAACACGAAGTAAGATCACAGCGCACGCGTTTCGTTTCTTTCTTTCGCATTGCTATGACGACATCAAATTTTCACCGTACATCTTCTTCACGCCATTCTTCGCAAATCGTTACTCGGATATTCGCGACAAGAATAAAATTTTCGGAGTTCGCAGGTCCTTTCTTAGACTTTAGATGTTCACTTATCCCCAACGATAAACTTTACTTGGTTACTTAATATTTTATTATACTTAAAAAGTCGAATGTGTTTTATATATATATATATATGATATATATCGCGGATAAGTTATACGTACTTGATACGAAAATAATTCCTACTGTATCATATAAAAAATAGCGAATCGATATAATAATAACAAATTGATATAATAAGTATATTATAATCCATATATAAATTAGTACCCACTATATATAAAATTTATATTAATGTAAAAAAAAATCTATTATTCTTACTTGAAAACCTATTATTTTTACTCAGCATCGAACGTTTCTTCTACAATTATAGGAATCGTATTTACGTAACGTTATTTAAGAATCGATCATTGTAATATCATCCGATTCGTTTGTATTGTATAATATATTGATTATATTTTATCTTTCTCTCACGTTATATAAAGTTTACGCCAACAGCGTTAATATTGTATTCTTTAAATAATAAATATGATTAAAATTTTATAGAACTATATCTATAGCAGCATATTTTCGGAAAGTTACGGAATTATTTATGTCTTAAAAACAAGTGTAAAAGTCACTTCCTATTGATAGTAGTAATCTGCAATAAATATAATATAGATGGGCTATAAAAAATCGGAATAAAATCCATATATTTGAAAACTAAATTATATATAAAGTAATTATTATTAATAATTATCAACGTGTTTTTTATATAACCGTAAAATATTTTCTCTCTTTTATTTACTTTTATGGCACCTGTATGTTAAAAAATCTCTGAGTATTGTTTTCTTACATTAATTTATATTTGATCTTGGCAGAGAGAGAAAATATGTAGAGGGTCACATCATGTCTCAAATACAGACCTTGATAAAATATCTGAGAAGAAAAATTATAAAAAAAAGATAAATGGACACATTTAAATATTTGATCTTGGCAGAGAGAGAAAATATGTAGAGGGTCATCATGTCTCAAATACAGATCTTGATAAAATATTTGAGAAGAAAAAATATAAAAAAAGATGAATGGATATACTTAAATATCAACATTAACAATTTTTCCGTAACATGTTACAAGACATCAATGTATATTTTTATTTCATATATATTTAAAAATATCTAACTTTGATTTTCCTTTTCTTCTTTTCGGCTCTTTTGTCTTCTTCTTCTAAATCTTTTTCGTCTTCTATCTTCTCAATCTTCGCGTTCTCTCTCTTCTCGATTTTCTTCATCTTCTTTCTTCTCGATCTTCTTCGTTAATGAAATACGAACACCATGAAAGAACTTAAATAAAAGCTTTATATTCTAACAATGTTAATAATTTATTTAATTTCTTTTCCTCATTTCTCGCAATTTATCTAAGTTAACAATTTAGTTTATTACATCACATTTAATACGAGAATATATTCTCTACTAACATTTTAACATACATTCTCATGGTGTTCTCAATTTTTGGAATATTTTTATCAGACTTCCTAACAATTTTTGTTTTGCGGAAATCATGCTATTATCCTTTATCTCCTTTTAAATGTTGCGGGTAACCTTACCCGCAACATTTTTATTTATACTTGCAAGATTATCTTCTAAATTTCAAATAAATATATCTTGCAATTAATATTTTGTTAATTAAGAAAAATGTGTATGCGAATACTTTCTCGCGCGCAATATGCACACTAAATCGGCAAACAATTATAACCCGGATTAAATATTAATTCTAACCTGTTCTAGCCCATCCATTTTAAGATAAATGGATCTGAGATATTACAGTCTACAATATTATGTATATCTTTTTAACTTGGTACATCTGCATATATATAATATATATCTAATAAAATTTTCACAGATCCATTTATTTTAGTTTAAAAATAAAAACTAATTTGTCGCTCACCAATACGATGCGCAACAGCGGAGATGTAAACTACGTTGTAAACTACGTTGAATCTGTAAAACACAGATATGTTCAAGTTATTATTACAGCGTTCAAAATAACTAATATTTCAAAGTATAATTATTGCCCGTATCAAATTTTTTATTCGTATTTTCGAGTAGACATTTAATAAAATAATTATATAACTTGTTAAAAGAAAGACTTTTCTCTTTTTCTCCCTTTTTAAGCTTAACATTTTATAAAATCCCATAAAAATAAATGTCTTTTTCTGTATAAATTTTAATTAAACAAACAATCCAAATAAACGAGAATACACGCGATTAATACTGCAAGTAGTAAATAATATATTAATAATAAATCACTCACCTCATAGTTGTTCCACCCGTTGCCCGTTGCCTCCCATCAGGCCTCCATCCTCCTCTCAGGTTGCACTGCTCGTGTAAATTCGCGATCGCGGAACTCACCCGCGGAAACTCACTCGCGGAACTTACTCGCGGAACTTACTCGCGGAACTTACTCGCGGATCTCACTCGCGGTTAATTACAATCGCGCGCATACTAATTACTAAAATATGACACTCCGCGGCACGTATGATTGTCGGACGCAATATTTGAAATCGAATCCAGATTAAGCAAACGGACGCGAACAAACATGATAGAACAACTGGCTTCAATGAATGCGAAAAGCGCCGCGAGTATTGACAGCACCGTTCGTAATCATTAAAGCAAGTTGTTCACTCGTGTTTGTTCGCGTTCGCTTGCTTTATTTGGATTGAGCTTAACGCATCAAGTGCGGTTGCCACATATAAATTATATAATCAGTTATACTAGCTTCGACTTATGGTAATATTTTGGGTACTTAGCTTCTCCTTTGGGATAAACTCCCTCCAGGTACTGAGCCCTCTCACCTCGCCAAGGTGTACCTACACTGTAAACAAGCGTGTAAAATTATAATTGTTCATGTAATTTTAAAATTTAAATTTTTAAATTACATGAACAAATGCAATTTAACACACTTTCACAGTGTTCGAGAAGGTATCGCTGACAAAAATGATATGCTCTAACAAGTAACCTTTACCAAGTGTCACACGCCGAATTTTTTGACGTAGAACTACGTCTTTCTCCAGGGTAGGGGGTAACTTCGCGAGCAGGGATGCAACGAAAACATGTCACACTTTGAACGCTTATATTTTCGCAACTAATAATCGTAGAGTAATAAATAATATCTCATTAGATAGCTTATAGAGTCCCATTTATAATAAAACTTGTTTCAACCCTCCATCCCTTAACCCTTCGATATAGTAGCGTTAGAAAGTTAAACTAAATTTTTTGTGATTTTGTTTCGTCACACGCCATTTTAACGTTGATAATTAGTGAATAAATTGGCAAAGCGATTAAAGGATTGTTAGTATTGAATTTGGTTAGAATTTGGTGTTTAGAGGTTTTAATACTTCGAATTCGATATCTACGTGTCCCAGATTTGGATTCAAAGTATTAATACATCTAAAAAACGTACAAATCGACGAAATTGGACGGGCTGTGCGACACGTGTCTCGCTACGGGCGGAAATTACTATTGCTACTACCATAACAGATCACTCTAGCATGTGATCTTGTAATTGCAGATTTCGAGTAAAAAATCAAAGGGGCTTAGTAGCAACTGAGCCGCAACCAACAACGTAGAACTACGTCAACTGTCACTATTTCTTGGCACTTTCTCTTTTAATTTGGTCATACCTTTCTTTTTAACAATGGGCAAACGAAAATTTTGGGTTGACAAACGTGGACAAGTCGTTAACAAACGAATGCCACCTGAATTTTATAAAAATTTGCATGTCGGGGTGCTAATGTCAAAATTTTTCCAATTTTTTTATTTGGTTATAACTTTTTTTTTAACAATGGGCAAACGAATGCCGCTTAGAAATTAATGAAAAATGTTCATGAGGATGCTGATGTCAAATTTTTCCCTAATTTTTAATTTGGTCATAACTTTTTTTTGAACGATGGGCAAACAGAAATTTTGGGTGGACAAACGTGGATAAATCGTGGACATAACGAATGCCACCTGAATTTTATAAAAATTTGCATTTCGGGATACTAATGTCAAATTAGGAAAAAATTTGACATCAGCACCTCCATGAACATTTTTCATTAACTTCTAAGCGTGATACGATTGTCCACGTTTGTCTACCCAAAATTTTCGGTTGCCTGTCGTTCAAAAAAAAGTTCTGACCAAATTAAAAGAGAAAGTGCAAGAAATAGTGACAGTTGACGTAGTTCTACGTTGTTGATTGCGGCTCAGTTGCTACTGAGCCGCCTTGATTTTTTTATCTTTTGAGGTCTGATTCAGAAACCCAAAAGATAATTTATGCTTTAAAAAATAGCTCAATATTGTTTAAATGATAAGAAGGTATGATAAAATATCTCGCAAACAACGCATTTTTGGAAAAAATGTTTCAAACAAAAGTTGCTTGATTTCAAGGGACTCATAAGATAATGACCTTTGCTTGTCCTTGAGAGTCTCTTCCAAGGTCACGATAAGATCGCCTCAAACTTTTTCAATAAAATCATAAAATTTTATAATAGAAATTGATTTGTCTCATTACGATACTTGGTAAAGGTTACTTGTAAAAAACAAACGCCTTTAATGCACTTTAAAATAAATATTTTGTTCGTCACAATCGTTAATAAGCAGTCATAAGCAGGTAATAAGTAGTTACTTGAACCACTCGACGCGCGGTTTCAATCTGAAAAAGATACGCAAATTACGTATAAATCAACGAAAAGTTCAAAGTGCTATGCAAAAGACGTTTGAATCGAAGTTAGGAAAATAATTATCACAACGGAATAATAATTCCTACTCTTTATCGCTTTCATTTGAAACGAATAAATCGCTTGAGATAACCTGCTTCATCGTAAATAATCATCGCCTCGATATGCGTGCGTATTATTGTTCGCAAGGAGTTAATTAATAGTTTAACTGACAATTGCAAATTATAGTAATTGTAGGGAACGATCGCGTTTCGAAAGATAATAACGCGAGGAGATAGGAGAGCGACTCGTATTACTAGTTGCTTGCTCGAGCATTGCCGTGCGAATCACAATGTGACCTTGCTTATGTACAACGATTTGGGCCGTAAAACAAGTGGTATGCCACAAAAACATATACAAAGGCCACGCGCCAACCAATTTGTTGTATTGTATGGAAATATCTAACATTTTACGAGATACTTTTATGCTATATTGTTTTTTTGTATTTCAAATCAATTTCGATGAATGGGCTATCAATTACACCTGACGTTTAATTTAAAAAAATAAAATTTATTTTCGTTTTGATCAAAAGTATTGATTAAAATTAACATAGATTTTGATAATAATACCGTACTGATAGAAGCTTAAGCGCAATTAAAGGAGCAAAATTAATTAAATCGTTTTCCTGAAATCAATCTGACAATGAGATTATTAATTTATCATAGACATTTAGGTCCACTTTCTGGACAATCAGAAATGTGTTTTCTATTCTCTGTAAGCGAGATCTCTAATTTGAAAGATTTTTATCTAATAATTCCACAAGCAAATTCCTCAAGTAAAGCATGTAAGCGAGAAAAATATCGGGGTGCGAGTGATTGATTTTTCGATTCAGTCAGTCCGCATCCTATATTTTTCTGGCTTGGATGTTCGTCTTAATCACCTCTTAAAGGATTTATTTGGAGAATTACTAGATAAAATCTTGAATTAGAAATTGCATCTTGATACATTAATTAATTACATATTTTATCAATGTATAGGCTGTTATTAATTCGTCATTATTATCGAATAATTGTACATCAAAAAAGTTTTTTCATCTGCTTAATATAAATTTATCCTAATATATAATTTAATTATTACTTTTTTTTACATTCTGAGAGAAATAAAATTATATAATTTTAATAATTCGAGAATTTTGTCTAATTTTAATAAATTAAGTAAATAAAGTTGTCACACAAAAATAATAATAAATTCTTTCCTATTTTCTGATTTTTCACATACAATCAACAGGAATTTTATTTTTCAAATCTAGAGAGAGACGATATTAAATATTTAAATTTAATAATTCTTTCTAAATGGAATTATTAATCAGTCATCCAAATTCTCATTTAACAAAAGAATTAAATAATATAACATATACGTAAAAAACAATATTTCCTATTTATAATCAACTTAGAGCTATCGACATTTTTAGACATATTAGAACATTTTGAATTCCAATTAATCTCCAGAATACGCTATTAAAATATTGTACGAGGTAGTTATGGAATTCATTTTGCATAATATTCAAATTGCACAATATTCAAATTAAATTAAAACAATATTCAATGTTTATTTGAAGTATTCGAATGCCCGTGAGAAATACAGATATTATGTCATTCGAATTGTCTCAATTTCGGTGTTCATGCAATTCTATTATATGCATGCATATACACGGCTATTCGCAGCATGCAACAATAATTAAAATATCTCAATTAAACGACCGTTCGCACACCGGCAACGACTCTTATAAAAATTCGCGTCGAAGCTTTCGTGCCTCATCAGCCGTACACTCAAAATCCAGTCAGCGAAAAGGCTCTTCCCGTTTTGCCCGTCGCCCCCGGCCACCACCGGCCCCAATAGCGTGCCATTATTTTTCGCGAGAGCTACACTTCCGTGTAGGTGCCCCATTATATCCAGGATCACAATGGAATCAGTGTAGCTTCACAGCTCACCACGCACCCTCCATTATACGTCGTACTCCTTTTCGCTTCCGCCTCGACCACCGCTACCAGCCGTCCGCTACCATCGCTACCACCGCCCGATGTACATCCCCTTCGTGTTTTACACTTCACGCCTGATAGCTCCTTCACGTTTTACACGCGTTCGCATTGCGCGCTTGCGATTCCGCCGGCGTTGCGGCCGGTTGTTGCTCGGTGTTTCGATAAAAGATGTTAAATTAACATCAAAATTCGCGCGAAAAAATATTTCTCGTCATTTCAATACATTTTGGCCATTTTAATGTTGTACCGTTTGATTCGTTCAGCCCGACATTTTAAAACCAGCAAAATCGCTAAGAGCTCTCGTCTGACGTGAAATATGTTTGTCGTATTCAAGCTAAAAATAAATAGAGATGACGTAGAATCCGAACGTAATGCGTATCGTTGCTGTTTGCGTGCATAAGTCGCGGCAACATAATGCGTACGTTGCATTAATGGCCCTTCGAGAAAGCCGTACAACGCGTCACAGAAAATCGTTATAGTAATAGCATGTCGACGATTACGACTTCACCTTGCGATTTGGGAAACGTTTACACGTTTGCAACGTGTCGCGTATGCAGAATTAATGCAAATTGCTATCTTAATTAAATTTCTGTAATATTCATATCCCTATACGCACACATTTATCCTTCATCGCAGACAATAAATAACATATGGCAATAGATTTCTATCCTCAGAAAAATTAACACTTCCAAAATCCCATTGAAAATAATAATAAACATAAGGCAGTATGTTCATTAAAAATTTCACCACATGCCTCGATGGTCGAATTGGTTAGCACGCCCACACGGTTCGTAGGGAGATCCAGGTTCGAATCCTTGAGGTGTTACTTTTCGCAATAATTTCTTTACAGTTTTCGGGGAAGGGGGGATCTCATAGATGCTTGTTAGCATCAAAAAATTATTGAATTGCTCGTCAATTTAATAAGTGAATTAATTATTCCGGCTTCATGTAAGGATTGTGTTTCAAGACCGACGAATATGCGGCGCGCAGTTCGCATGAATAGGAAGATTCACAAAATAATTATTATTAGGCACCAAGATCCGCCGCGACCGATATTGGCTTTCTTTCATACTTATATTTGTTTAATATCATCGGTCTTATTCTTAATATTATTTGATTAAAAATTTGATTTCCGGCCATACATAAATATCTATCGACTGAATTGGCTATCATGTCAACATGACGTTGCACTTGCCTTTACTGCACATGTGCAAATATGCAACGATCAGCAGCCATATTGCACTTTTCAAGAATCTTCCATCCCCTGTCTGCTTCTGCAAGCCCGCCGTCCAAACTTTTATGCCACATATAGTTACGTATTATTGAGAAAATAAAATAAAGTGCGCGTCTACATTCTTGTTGCTTCTTCATGGCTCCGAGGCTGTATTACGCATACGACATCACGTTGCACTTTCATTGTTCCTTCGCGTCAAAAGTATCCGAATATTTCCGCGACGCGGGTCTGAGTGACAGTGAGCTTTGTGCTTGTCGGACAAAATCCATCTCTTTTCCGAGGGATTTTCCTCAATTTTAGTTGGGGATCGGTGCGGGATTAAAAAGATAGCGGATGAGAAACGATCGCGCGCGCTCTCGTACACGCTATCTGAATTCTTTGATCTGGAAATGTAATTAGTCGTGGTTTGATCGCGCGGACGACAGACGTCTGGATACAGCGACGGAAGAGAGACACGGATTTAGGATAGAGACATTCGGCCACGTATTTTATAATTGCACAGGTGTCTACGCGGCATTAAAATGACGAATTTTGACGGGGCACCCGGTACGGCGCGGCGTAACGTGGACACGCCGGAACGCACACCGACGAAAAACGCCGACCGATCCGGCCATTTTTCACGATCGAGCGAACGAACGGACGCGTAGATCACGGGATTAAAAATCCTCTTCGATATTTTAGTATCCAAAACGAGATCGATATGAGGGAGAGATGATTCAAATCGCCATCAATCTCGCAGCCACTTTTGTTCCGCCCGAGCGATTCCGCTTATGCATATGATATATGCATCACGTGACTCGCGTGCCGGAAAGTATCGCTTTATTTTTACGCCATCCTCCCTCGCGTTTCTTCCTCCTTCTGCACGTCCCATCCAGCCCCGAAGAGGTCTTCTTATTCCGCCGATAAGCGGCCCTCTACTTCTTCGTCTTCGTCCGCGCTCCTCTGTCTTGAAGCGGAGCCGCGATCGCTCACTGCCATTTTCGATTCCTCGCTCCAGGCGATCGAGACGAACGGGTAGAAAGGCTCCACGCCGGCTGCGGGAATAGTCAGCAATTTTGTAATGATGCGATGCATGCGTCTTGGGAGGCAGACAACGATATATGAAGAAGAAGCGATGGCGAGCGATTCCTGGAGACGGAAGAATGGATCCGGGGAACGACGTGAACGTGTCGGTTCTCCAAATCTGATTGCTCTTCCGGAATTAGAGATGGAATCGCAATACGTGCACTTCTTGTCATTGCACAATGTATTTTCTCTTCTCGTATTCGAGCGAAACATCAATAACATTTGCATACTATCGCAATTTTATGCATACTGCCCGCTCGTAGTATTGTATAATTTACGTATATCAAATTGCAAATTATATCGACGGATTCCAAAACGGGTTTCCATGTCGAGAATAGAAAAGGTGATATAAACGTGTTGCTGCGGACACTATGTGCAAAAGGGTTTAACGTCTCGTCACATCTGAGGAAACGAGAAGCACTTCCTCAGTCGCTTGCGTATAGAGGTTTTCAACCTCGAGGTACGAGGGACATGTTCGCCAAGTTTCGTCCCACCTTTCACAGTCACACGCCGTCAGCCGTACGCGAGCGAAAGGCGTAATGACGCCGTTAGCTTCGCAAGGACCCTAACACAGTATGCCCTATCCCAACCACGTAGCCTCAATAAAGGTACCTACAAGGGGCGTGCGCGCGCGAAAGAGAAAGAGAGAGAGAGAGAGAGGGAGAGCGAGACAGAGAATATCCAGCGACGTTGTTCGGGACTGCGCGCGAACTTTTGTTCGTCAGAGATAAACAAAACTGAAAGTGTGTGTGCCCGGTAGTGCAACCGGAAGATTATTCCACCCCCTGTTCTCTCTCCACCCTCTCTATCCGGCAACGGGGATCGGGAGGACTGTGTAAATCGACGAAGGTGAGACGATATATAGCCGCTTCCTCGACGCCGCGAATCGATCGTGATATTCTGCCTCAAAGGCGAGAGGAGAGAGAATGTCACTCTCGGGCTTGGCACACACAGAATCCGCTTCCGCTACTGCTGCTGCACGTTACACGCCGTGTGCAAAGCAGCAGCAGCAGCAGCAGCGGCGACGGCAACGGATCGTGCCTTTCGAGCAGCACGTGTGCGTGACGCAATTTCTTCCCGCTAACAGTTATCGCATTATTTATGAGCGTTATGTGTGCTGAGCTGTATGCATTTCGCTACTGATCGACGATAAGTCCGTTAAATAAAAGGCTTAGAGCAACGAACAAAGCCTGTGATTTGTAAGATGTAGTAACAAGTAACTATCTTAAGTAGCAAGTGGGACGTAAAGTCGGACGTAAAGTCTCAACGAATTATCCTGAACAAGACTAGGCGAAAATTGAGCGAAAATTTAGCGTTAGTTGTTTTCATTTAGCTCTAATTTAACTCGACGCGTTATAATTATGTCATTAATTGCAAGAAATAAAAAAGGGATTTCTCGAATCAGTAATCAGTATGCGGAAGATGAATCGGTTATTTTCCTGGTGCATCCAGCTCGCGCTGTTTGAACGCACTGATATCATCATCTTCAAATATCCAGGGTAAACCGCTGTTCTGCGCTATCTCGGCCGCCAAAGCAGGGGAGACTGATTCCGCGACCTTAAGCATCTTAGAAAGCTCCTCGCCGTGGATTATTCACGATTCCATCCTTCTACTGTTCTTTCCGAAAAGCTCTTACTTCCACTTGTCGAGGTAAACTCAGCACAGAAAGGCGCCGGATAAGCATGAATAAGTAACACAATTTCGTAACGGCCGCTGCGCTGCGCTGCGCTTCGCGGCGCCGAGTACTTACTTTGCGGGCGTACGGATTAACCAATCTTACCGCTTAAAAAGGCATGGCCGGGCGCGAGCGATTACATATTTGCAGGGAGAGTTCGATTCCGACTCACACCCTCGAACGGCGCCGTTGTATCGCTACGATCGATCATTACGTTAATTAATAAAGGGATATTATTTGCGCTTTTCATCGACGTGTGTTTTGAAACGAACGCGCAACCGGATTATCTTGATTATCTTGGTCACTGTAATTATATCTCTCATCGAACGAGACCGCGATGGAAATGGTGGATTTTTCGAGCCGAGTATTTTTACTCGATACCACGATCGCGAAAAAGGGGACGTACGGCCAAGCGAGAGTGGAAGCGGGACGGACAGAGAAATGGAAGGCAAACATTTTAGCAATGCGTACTTAATATAAAGTTTAAGTTTCGCGGCGCGCTTCGTTAAAGAAAACTAGCTGCGCGAAAGTTTTCGCGAACGGAACAGTAGGTACTTCGAGAACGGTCGAATGGCAGCGACGTCGGTATTAGGAGCCCGCTTTCTTCTCTTCTCCTTAACTCTGTTTTTTCTTCGTATTCTTTCGCCAAGTTTATATATTCAATCAATTACCTGACACTATCTCGTATCTGACTCTTTCAAAAATTACCACTTGTGTACATATCTCGCGGTAGTTTTTAATAGCTTTTGATATATCAGATATCTAATAATCTAATTTTGGACGCCCTATTTGAAAACAGTTTATTTCATAGAATTTTGCTTGCAAGTGTTTATTTTTAAGCAGTGTGTTGTTTCAGCGCGATATACTTTTAAGCGGTTTATTTTTTTAACAGTATCGAACATACGGATTTTTAATACCCCCGTATGTGTAACAGAATACATGGATTCGATTCGGCACGAGTAATCGCTCGTTAGTACGAACGTAACGACTTTTAACGATAATTCGGTCAAAATTATTAAGCAAACAGCAAAAGAGTACGTATAAGTACACGTGAAAAGCACAAATGAGCGCAATTAAGGCGTGCGCTGTGTCTCCTTTTTTTTAAGCTAAGCGATATAAATTATCCGCGTTAAATTGCTCGGTCCGCTAAAGCTCGTAATTGGTATTTATAAAGTGCTGCACCTTCTCCAGCCGGCAACCACTAAGCAACTAACTTGAAGCATTCTACGTTGCAGGCGCCTTAAAATATATAGGGGTCCACCTACGCGCGCGGCGGAACCACTCGAGCGTGCTTAACGATGATCTATCGCCGTTTTTCTTTGC
The DNA here is from genome assembly GCA_003063805.1 of Aphaenogaster ashmeadi. Classification (NCBI taxonomy): domain Eukaryota; kingdom Metazoa; phylum Arthropoda; class Insecta; order Hymenoptera; family Formicidae; genus Aphaenogaster; species Aphaenogaster ashmeadi. Next base: position 842,868 of record NJRQ01000041.1, on the reverse strand, counting down.
GAGCACCACCCGTTAGAAGCCGCCAACTCGCCGCCCGCCGCGAGAGAAACCCGGTAATTTTTTTAATTAACATTTATTAATCGAAGAGAGGATTTCTACTTAAGAGCTGGTTGTTGGAAATAATTATGGCTTCCGAGTCAAAAATCCGCTCGGCGGACTCTTCGGTATCTCGGCGGATTTCAGATGCATTTAGAAATAATCGACTGGATAACCGTTCCACGTGTCTGTCAATAGAATTTAAGTCATGATGCGCTGTGCGACACGCTGTGTATGCCATTATTCTCCTCGAGAGGATCTTCGAATCAACAATATATCTCTGATATCGCATTTCGCGAAATGTCACGTCCCGTATAAGTGCACGAATGATGCATCGCTACGTATATGTCTCGTGCAAACAATATTCGCGGACAGACGTACGTTTAACGTTAACCCGCAGAGTCGCAGGAAGAAATGACAAATCGCGGTTAAATCTTGCACGAGATGCGGTAGATATCCTCGGTGAAGGCTCCGTTTGCCGAAGGGTGGATTTGTCACAGGTAATGCGAGAGGGTCGAGGGCGAGGCCAGGCACGTAGCTTGTTACCACTTGTTTATCCACTGCAGGGTTGTTGCTGCCAGCCTTAGAAAACCTCGCTCCGCCACAGATGCTGTCGACATACTAAACGTACGTTCTACGTGTACTCGTTAGTACCCCTCCCACCTGCCTCCCTCGCTCTCTTTTCCGTTATTATGGAATGTATATCTCCACGGAAATAGTAATCGAGCATACAACGTTATACGATGAGATAATTCCCAGATTGCATTAAATTCTTGAAAAATTTACCGTTCAACAAGACGCAAATTTTATAACAAAATTATATTTCCTTCGTGCGATTAAAGTGACATGGAAAAACAACCGTCAATCACTCCCTTAATTATTTGATTAACGATAGCATTTACTTTATAAGAGTTACTCGCGTTTCATAACTGAAAAGTTTCCTCTCGAAGCTTTTAACATAATGATATTAGTGACGTATGATTATAACTTATCTCAGTAATAGTAAATTGTATGCTTATATGTCAATAGATATAAATAGATCAAATGAAGAAAACGCATGCTGAGAAATCGGATATTGGATTCATAAACCATAAAGGCATCATGAAGGATATAAAGGCCGACAAAGCGGCAACAGCCAAGAATAGACAAGGGATTTCATACAGGACGATAAAAGTGCTTGTATATGCATGCCTATCCTGCGCTGTTTCAATCGATCTCGTCGGGATCTCACGCGAACGACGCCGTTCGTGCCATCTTTTATAGTTGCGAAACCAATAATGCGATAATTCTTACGTTACATTGCCGTATAATTTCGCGGAAACGCAACGGAACACAAATATGTTACTATATTTCGGAAAAGTATTTATTTAAAAGATAAATTTAGTTATTAAGATTCTCAAAAATTTTCAGAACAAACAAGAGACTTTATAAAACGTTAAATCAGATTTTACAGCGGATGCAGTTCGAGCTGCAACAATACCATATTTACGTCGCTGTACAAACAATAATACAATTGAAATCGGCAAAAAACAGATGCAGTTTGAGCTATAGCTTCGTGCAAATAGAAATGGAGGAGAATGTAAACGTCATCTATTGTGTGCGATAATCCATTAATAATAATTGTTCGAACATGTCGATTCCAGCTTCTTTTCATCTATCTTAGTCATCAGTAAATGATCACAAAAATTACGTTTCTCTTTTACTACTATATATTCAAGTCAACATAATTATATTTCTTATTATTAAAAATAAAGATACATTGTACGTTTGTAATTATATTTGCAATAATAGATATATTATGTATGAGATTAACATGCTAATTACTCTGAGTGATCTGTGTGTGATTCTCACGAGTAAAAACATAAAATATTTAACCACAAGAATAACCCCTTGTCTACAATGCGTATTTAAGGCGTTAAGAATTAAGAAATTGACCAATCACAGTCGTATATGAGGAGAATAAACGACTGCGATTGGTCAATTTCTTAAGTCTTAACGCCTTAAATACGCATTGTAGACAAGGGGTAAGAGATAAAATATTTAAGCTTTAATTAATAATGAAGCTTTAATCAGTATATACTCATAAATAAAGAGAAATAAATTGCTTATTGGCTATACTAATCGTTTTATCTATTCTCTAGGAAGCCTAACACGTAATATCTTGGAATTCTCTCCTGACCACACACGTAGACGATGTACAATCTCTACGCGATAAATTATTCCACGAATCTAATGCGAAACATTTTTATTCGCAGCTTCCTCTCTGTTGCTCTGAAATAAACAACAGGACGGCCGAACCTGCTGACTAACCGAGGACCTAGCGCGAGAAGAAGAGAGGCTGTGAGCGTTTCACCGCTTTTACTTCAGAATGCGAATCCGGCAACCTTTCGGTTTCTCACGTCTCGCATTGGAACGTCTGACATATTTCGCGTTCGCTTCACTGTCAGTCCAAACAGTGGTCGAGCAACAGAGCTCTAACCTTCGCGTTTCTCGTCCAGTCACGTCTCACCGTATATACCCAGTGACTCAAACGGGCGCGCCCACACACATACACGTATACATAAGACTGCAGTCGCCGCGATCCATGCAGCTGCTCACCTATTACGAATGTTTTAAGGGAAGCCGGTGTTGGAATTGTCATGGCGCGCAGTAGTACGAGCGTTTCATTGCGCGTTCAGCCAATATTCCATTTTAATTAGTTCCATGCGCTTTGTGCATGAAATCTCATTACTGCCATTAGGTGCTGAATTAATGTTGTACCTTAATTAGATTTGCATGCAATAATCGCCGTATACTCTGCGTTTCGGCCTATGCGCCGACAAATGCTACATATATTAAATAGTACGACGGGAAATTGTCATTTCCGCCGGTCGAATTGGATAAACTTTAGATTGTCAAACGATCTCGCAAATACGCGCCTTCGAAAACTTGTGTATGATTTCTCTCGAGATTTCGATAAAAATCTTCTCCGATTTCTTTTTCAGACATATAAAGTGCCCCCCGCAGTATTTTCTATAAATTATTTTATTAAACTGCACCGCAGGTTCCGATATATTTTCATATAATTTCTCCTTCCCGTTCTCCTCGTTGTCCATTCCCGTTAATTACACAAAAGTCTCATTAACCAGTCAGCGATACCTCGAGCGGTGCGATGGATGAAGAGAAAAGCAGAGGGAAGAATACATGCGTATCACGACTAAAAAACGCTTGTAAAAAATTTGCTTCAGCAGAAACGTGATATATGTTTTCAAAATCACTAAAAGTCTGCGGTAACGTCTAACGATCATTTTTATTCGTTATGTTTTTCTAATTGTGGATGAATGCTAACCGCTAATAAAGACACGTCGCCATTTTTGTGGGACAGGAGAGTTCACAATACATTTTCGCGTTTGTTTATGGCCATAAATATTTTATGTCAATTTAAAAATGTATAGAATCAGATATAAGATATAATCGACATTTTTTGAAAAGTGAGACAATTCAATTTTTGCAACATATCTACTTTGAAGTGATCACTATTTTCTAAGAACAATTGAACGAGTCACAGTCATTTTGTAATAATTTTTCCAAATGCCATGAATTTCGTTACTGGCAAGTCACTGCTCCATTTATTCGACGGTTACTTCGCACGATTACTTCGCTCGGTCTCGCATACGTTATACTTGAGAAATATACTCCCTACGTTAGACAGATTATAAAAGAGAGAAAAAGCCTTTCCGGATAATATCCCTGTGTGCATTTTGGAAAATCACGGTCTGTGATGGAACTGTTTCCGACGTAGGTGCACAAGCTAGGTCGTATTAAATATGAATCCGCAACTCGGCTATCTATCTTGAAAGTTTTGACGCGTAAGCGCGTTTATCGAGCACACAGAGTGGCGCTTGCTCTACTATAAGCCATGAAATAGTCACTTCTAATGTAATCGAATGGGAAACAATACAGTATCGGACTGGCCATGGAGGACAATAATCAAACAGAATAAATAGGACAAAATCAAATGGATAATAATCAAGTAAATCCAAAGAAGGCACATATATGTATATATATGTATATATATGGAGTCCTTTTAGCAATAAAAGATTAGAGATAAAAAGTAAAAGTAATTATAAAAATAGAAAACGGCGCATATATATGAGAAGATTGAGAAGATTGTATATAAAAAATATCCATCATAATTTTAAATCAAACATCTCGAAATAATTGAAACAGAATTTCACATGCTATCGTCACTAGCAGAAATTATGCAGATATACTCCAAATATACATCACATCGCGATGTACTGCAGATGTCTATCTGATATATTCCTACCTTCTCTTCAAATAGAAAATGTAAAAATTATATTACTATAACCCGCAGAGAGGGAGAGGTTGAGAAGTTGTAGGAGGTCAGTTCGCCGTTGTCCAAACCGTGAAATATTTTTATTAAATGTCTCAGCCAGTAATTTAACGCGAAAAGGAAGCAGAGCGAAAGAGTTCTACGCTCGACCGACATTACTGACCATCCGCCACCACGGCCACCGCAAAACTCAAAGTTTGCCCATAACGAATCGCCAGAAGTGCAAGTCTGGCTTCCGGCCACTGTGAAGGATAGAAATCTAACGTGCCGCACGTAGACAGTACGTCAATTTCTGTCGAAGCCCTTAATCGTGTTTTGCTCGTATCGCGGGATACGATGCGCTTTTACTATTTTTTTTTTTTTTTATACGATATGTACATCAGTTTTACATCAGTAACGATATAATCGAAGAATCGCGAATGGAATAAAGAAATGTCCCCGATGAATTGCGGACTTACGAAAAAAATGTATAGCTTTGGAAAAAAAATTCGAAATAGAGTTGGGACCTAGAGGTAGCCCCCCTGGCGCCTTTATTTGTTGTCCACCGTTCCGGAATGGAAAAATTAATCCACCGAAAAAAGTTTCACGGTCGGGCTGTCTACTCTGACACGTCAATATGGCTGACTAGCCCATGTGGCTTCCGCTGCTTTCACAGATTTCGATTTTTCATTCAGAATCTTTTTTTTCCACAGTTGTACGCGCTATGAGCACGGTTTGTCGCGAAACTTTTGACTTTTGCATACACAAATTATCATTATTCAATGAAATCAGAACGTCATCAAAGCATATCGTCGTGCCAATTAAAAGCGATTAAAAATGTATCCCGGCAATACCGTGCTCGTTAACCGCATAAATATTGTAGCTTAATAAATTTGTACAATGCAAAATTTTAACTGTGTCATTTTGCGTAAAGCTTGCGAGCTAAATTTTACATTTCGGAAATAACGTTACATAATAACGTAACGCGTTATTCGCGTTTAACATGCGCATATTGAATCTCATCGCGCGTATGTGTGACGCGGCTTAATATTTCTCGTCAAGGCGCGAAAATCTACGTAGGTGTGTTACGCACGAGTGGCATGGCAGTGCATTAGCGATAATCCGCGGTGATGCGAACGTGGCCGTAAGATCGTTAAAGTGATGAATCGACGAGCGAGGGCGAAGGGCAAGATGCACCCGCGAAATGACGAAGGGCGAGTGGTAAATCATGCCATGTGCGCGATGGCGACTCAAACGATGACTTCCTGGACGATCGCCAAAACCGACGCGAGCGAGCGAGCTGGAAAGCCGGCTGGAAAACGTACGTATGTGTACGTGCCATGCAACTGCGCGTGTATCGGTGTACGTAGGGTTGGGAGAGAATGGAAGGGAAATACAGAAAGTTGGACGAGGTCAGGGAGTTGATGACGCAACCAGCCAGTCTCCGGATGGCCGTGTCATGTTCGGATAGCGGTGTTTGATAAGGCGGAGTCATCGATTAATCTAAATCCGACGCAGATAATGCGCGTAGAATATACGAAAATTCGCGATTCCGCTCGCGTTGTTTTTCGACGTAATTTCAGCGATGGCAATCTTTTCTGTGTGCTAGAAACCGATTTTAGAAACATGTTTATTTCACCAGCGTTCATCGGTCGTGGACTGGCCAGAAATTCAGCATTAAGAATTTATTACTCTACCGGGACATTTAGTATTTCTATACACATCCTTTATTTTTGTACTGAACGAAATAGTCCGAGCGGCTGTTCGAACAAAAGTATAAATCAATAATGGTCAGATATATATGTACGTTGCAAGAAGCATAATACGAGATTATTTTGGCAGAATGTGCAATTTTAGATTTTTCTCCTCTGCGAGACACGGTACTATAATGACGCAGAATCTGATATTAGCCATTTTTTAGCTAAGTTTACATCACTCCAATGTAAAATAATAATATGGCCATTTTATTATACATTAGTCGAGAGTGTCACTTTCGTATTTTTATGAATATACTTCGTGACCCTTTAAATATGAAGTAAGTAATACCGTTTTTCGACATGGTAAAAATAATCCTATATCTCGGGATTCACAACTACATCTTCGGACAAATGGTAAAACACGATTGAAGCGCATCGAATCGAACGGGCGAATCTGTTTGTCTGACGATATATTACACGCTTTATATATCCACTTTGCAAACACGAAAGAAAACCGAGGACATTCTACCGATATTCGATAATCCGGAATAGCCGATATCCAATATAATATTTCCGGAATTCTCCTTTATATCCGTTGATCGACGAGCCGGAAAGATCATGAATAATAAATGTTGAAAAGACTTCTGCGCTCACCATTTTCATCCTCCCCCCCCCTCTCTCTCTCTCTCTCTCTCTCTCTTTCACAATCTTATTTGCCTATTTCATCTGATCATTTACTTTATTCCATTATTTTTCTTTATTTGTTTTGAAATTCATGTATCTCGTTTTACTTATTCAACTGTATCAGCTGAATTCGACATGTTCGAGTTAATATAACGAGATTTATCCAAACTAAATAGACACATTAATTAATAATGGTGGCGGTAATAGACACAAGCGCAATCGATTCACATATCGCTTATACAGGACATTTCCGAAATAGCAATTCGCAACCGTTTTCCTGGATCAAATTGTTCCTAAAAAAAAATCTCATCGAACGTTATCTTCCTCTCATTTTTCTTCACAACTTTTTAATTTCATACTTCCATTATCTCGGTGACTAAGATTCAGCTTTAAATTCTATTAAAAGTCTATCCGATATTAAATCGATTTAAGTTTTTGTCATTTATCTAACCTTCTGAATAGTTTAATTTACACAAAAAAAGCCTTCATAATATCTTATAATTTTCTTATAATAATTTTAATAAGTTTATTCATAAAAAAGTTCTAGGTTAATTGAAGATTGGTCCAAGTGAAGCTATTACTTTAGGAACATCCTGTATAAATACGGCCGATTCACCTTTCGAAAGAATTTTCCCTTCTGATTATGCACTTCTACATCCCAAAACTAACACCACGATATTTTCCTTCATTAAGAAGTGTGAGTTAGCAGTCTTTGAAATTTTTGCTCGTCAGGCGTTTCTCGCGAGAATGCAACGTAGACAGCTCGTGAATCAAAATTAGAGTACAAGTAATTATACTTGTTGCTAAAAGCGGATCCCTCCTCCGGAAACTTGTAAAACCCCGAAAGACGGGGCGAACGCGAAGGTACGCACCGCGTAAATGGTAACTCGCGTTATCGTGTAATTAGCTGCTAGAGCTTTTTGCGCACTGCGGCTAGAACAATTGAGACGGTGAACAATTGAGGCAACACAATCGGCAAACGGGGTCATTAGTTCCGCCAAAACCATTTTTCGGAAACTGTTTAATTCCTTCGCTTTTTGTAATGCACAAAATTTTATTTCACCTGCATCCAATCTACACGGAAAGAATGGTTTTGCTGAAATATCTAAAAATTTGGCTAGATACAGATCTGAAAATAATTTTATTAGATCATCAAAAGTAACTAAATAGGACGCTCAAAATAATTGCTAGAATATTAAAACGTTTTGCAACCTTATCATCATGCTTGAGTGTCCTACTTAGTTATTTTTGATGGTCTAACAAAATTATCTTCAGATCTGTATTTGACCAAACTTTCGACAAAACCGTTCTTTCCGTGTACAGATTTCTCTATAAAAATTTGATTGTAATATTTTTAACACAAAAGAAAATTGCAGCACTGTTAAAACGATAACAAAAACAAATAGTAATATTTTAGTATTTTTTTAAACAGATGGCATAAATTTTCTTGATATCACCAGGGTAAAAAGAAAAAAGGAAAAATTCGAGAAAGCAAACTGTTCGTATTCTCTTTTACTAAATCTGTCGTACGTTGCCCGTAATTCGCTTTTAAACGTCTGCATTTTTATTCAGATATAACAACCAACTTTTTCCTCTTCGAAAATCGATAGAGAAAAGTTGAACGCACAAAGGGCAAGAAGACGCCTGGAAGAGTGTTCTCTACTTTATTCCCCTTAAAAACAAGATCTTTAACGGGAGCTTTGTTCAAAATATCATTTCAAGTTAAGTTCCCTTCTCCGCTTTGAATGTCACGAAAAACTCTCCTCCCCCAATTACCAATAGTTCAAATATATTTTTTTCTTAGCACGGATCATCCGTCATCATCCTAGTGTAATTGCCCGGATTTTGTCGTGTCGGGGATCTAAATTGAGGTGAAAGGATTGCAGGAATAAGAGAAAAGGCGAACGAAAAAAAGAGATCGCGAAAAGAGACTGCCGGTGACAGTTCGACGATTCTGTCGACTTTTTTCTATTCCCCTCTCAGAAAGCACGTTCGACGATTACACAAGTCCGACTGCATATCAATCGACAGTCGCTTACAGAAATCGCCGCGGGTGTTTCGTTTTAATTAAATCAGCAGTCCACGCAACATAAGTGCTCCATCATAAACTAATTAAAAAGCTTCGGTCAACAATACGGCGCACGCCGTTCAAAAGTAATTTCAGGAAAAGCATAACCACAAAATATTAATGAGCTGCTGGTCGTTAAATTTTAAAAGCTTAAGTTTACAATTCATTGCATTTATTTCGTTAAATGTAAATTTTTAACTTTTAATTTTAAACGATCATGAAACTATTGGATCATTTACGACGCGTAAATATTCGTCTGATATCAATTAGAGTCAAATGGAATTACAATTATGAAATTATTACGATTTGAATGACATTGTTTTTGATCAATATAAAATTTTATCGATCCTCTATCTATACACGTCACCTTGCGCGAAAAAACAATATTCCGCACAGATAAAAATGAATTATAATCCGCGTGTAATCCAAAATTTATCGAGACAATACGACGCTTTTGCAATTCAGTTAAATGAAATTTCCGATAAATAATATAGATGGGCGTTGAATTTGTTTCGATTGTTCTTCGAAAGATTTTACTACATATCGTACGTAGTACAATAACAAAAATAGCGTGAAAACTCGCGGGCGATAAATCTTTGCAAAATGCATTCGATCAGGTATGACTGGCAGTTACAATCACTGGAAAAACTGGCCGAGATGCCTACACACACGCGTGTGTGCGTGTCGCGCACATATTCACGCGCCAGGGAAAATTCAGTCGAATTAACCATAAATCATCGCCCGGGATCGACGTCGACGATTATTTATAGCTTACGCGGGTACGCGAATGGTTTTTCGGCCATTACTCCAAGCTAGGAAATGTGTGATAGGTGCGATCATAAACACCTAAACAGGTCATCGAAATCGCTATTTTTCCCTCCCCCAAGCGTGAACATCGAGAAATTGAAAGACGCACAAATTGAGCGTACGAGTAATATAACGTTTAAAAATATAAATCTCTCATTATGTAAGTTGGTTGTTGATCTGTGAGAATTATTTATCCAGTTCTACCGTTTCAGATAATTTTCAATGTAACTTCATGAATGCATGACACCATCATTTTTAAACAAGTGAAGTTTGTTTGCATTAGGAAGTATTTCAAATAAAATGCTTTTCTCGACACTCCACTATATCTTTCAGTAAAGCACACAAACGAAATTTTATCTGGCGCTGTCCGTGAATAAAGGGACAAATTAAAAACATAGAAATACATATAATTATACATGTGTCCAAATTATTCAAGCTACTAAATATCTCGTCGGTTCGGAAATATACGGACGAAAATAAGTTCTAATGCCTCGCCGTCGTCAGCAATCGAAATTGCCCGACGAAACAACTCGCTTCCTGCTTATTTTATCCTCTTGCGACCATCCAAATTGTCCACGGACAGGTCACAGGTTCAGATTTACCGGAAGAGTCGTATAAAGACGATAATCGAATTAGAGCGTGTGAGACATGATTTATCTTCGACGACAACGATATATTCAATGGCGCGATTGGAATCAATTTCTTTAATCTCCGCGCGCAACCGCGATGCTATTTTTGACACGATAATGATAACAGATAATAATTCGAGCGAGGGGAAACTATCCCATATTCGACTCCCATAACGGCCGCGCGGCGGCTCATCCTAGCCTGTCTTTCTCTCTCCCTCACTTTCCACCACAGCGAACCATTAATTTCCATTAACCATCGACAAAACTCGCCCATCGATACCGCCGGGCACTGACAACTCCAGAGAAGTCACGGGGATGGGAAACAGAAGCTAAATGGCGCGCGTATGTGTAGGGACACACACGTACATGTCGGAGAATGCATACATAAGCCTTGATTCGTGTGGGACTTTTGCCTTTGTCGCGTATTTTTATCCGGCTCGTATAAACCAATAATTCCCCGGCAAAAACTGCTCCTACGGGAAACGGCGGGAATATGAGTACAGGAGTGGAGTGGAGGAAGGGGGCATAGTCACCCTTTCGCACTGACTTCTCGTTTGTATTTGCTCCATTCAATATTGCGAATTATTGCACGGTACCGAACTATCGCAGCGATTGTCGTACGTGCCATTGATTGACGTGTACAAAAGGTGAAAAGGTGTTCCGAGTGAAAAATTCGATATTTTTTGAAGGCAAATATATGCGAATGTCGTCGATACTTGTGCGCAACGCTATAATTATACGCAAATTTTTGTAATATTTTTGCGCAATCGGGTTTTCGACAAAAGATATACAAATTTTACTAATTGTAAGTTTTAACCCCCCCTTTCGCGCAGATTTTGGTTTTCGTAACGCTTCTCTAACATTTATGTAAATAGACACAGCTTTTCGGTAACGCCGATACCATGAACTGACGTCTCTATAGAATTATAGACATATGTACCAAACTTACAATTAATGTGTGTTGCAACCGTTACAGACGGAAGTTTGTTAGTCCGTCGTCCTCTTTCTACTTGTACCCTTTGCGAATCCCTATAATCTAGTACGCGTAACTAGTTCGAAACTTGGCGAATGCAGAATCACTACTAATATATCTTCGCGATGCAAACTTATTTGACGGCCATACGAGCCCTCTCTTAGCTATTTCGATATTTTAATATAAGCCCGCATTTATAATCTTTCTTAAAATCGTGCAAATCCCGTTTCAAAAACGTATTTCAAAAGATGAAATATTAAGAATCAGTATCTTGTTTTAAGAAAAGTGGTTCATAATCAAATTTCAATTTTAATCTGTTAAAAATCAACTAAAATTATATTCAGTTGAGAAATAATTATTCACGCAAAACATGACGTTATTAATAATTATATGATTGTCACGCGACATCCCGCAATATTATGTATGATAAAATAATTATTAAATTTATTTTACTTTTGATTTCAAATAAAGTAATATCTACATGTAATATTTCATGCTCTTAACTTAATAAATATGAACGACTAGACTATAAGAGATTAGAATAAAGTTGGTGCATTATAAGAAAAACACAATAATTAATATTGTCATGATTCGTTAAATTAATTCGATAAATCTGACACAAGAAATATTTCCGAGTCTTCTGTTATCCGTTTGTGCCTATTACAAAAAAACTGAGTATTATTTTATATTGCACCAATTTATACAATACTTAATCCTAAAAGAATATAGAGATATCAAGCCTTAAATTCTATTAAAAAGATACTTGGGAATGGATAAAAAAGAAAAAATAAAGCAGCACATATAAATCTGATCTTTGTCGTCAAAATACGAACATCATGAGAAAACTCAAAAGCTTCATATTTAAAAAATATCAATGTTTTATAATTTTATTTTGCTACTTCTTCACTTTTCATTATTAATCTAGCACAAATAAACTCGAAAATGTTTAATTTAATTTAATGTGTATTAAATACGTCACAATAATATTATTACTTTTGTATCCTCATAGCGTTCTCTCCAATTTAATTACTAAAAATCTTGCCTATATGTACAAAGTGTACTTGGTACGAAAAATGTACATTTTGTCGAATGGTATATTATCACATTGATATAGTCCAGGATTAAATATAACTAATTTCTTTTAGTTTGTCCATTTTAAAACAAGATCTATAAAATATTATCTACATGTAATATTCGGTTGTTCTTTAGTACACACACACACACACACACACACGCACACGCACACGCACACGCACACGCACACGCACACGCGCACGAGCACGCGCGCGCGCACACACACACACACATATATATATATATTTCCACATTTTATATCCATTATTCATATCCATTATTTATATCCTCAGTGTTCTCTCCAATTTCATTACTAAAAATCTTGCCTATATGTAGAAAGAATGCTTGGTACGAAAGATATAAATTTTGTCGAATGATATATTATTGATGATATCATATTGAGATATATTTCAGGATACATTAAATATTACTAATCTCTTTTACAGCGTTTTTCCTTGGGACACACTGAGTGCCTTGGTGTAACCCTGCATTTGGTGTAACATTACACCGAATAAAATTCGCCGCCACAAGCTATGGAAACACGCTACACTGTCTGAGTGTTGCACTAGTGCAGGGCGATAGTGCAGCCAAGGAAAAACGCTATTAGTCTGTCTATTTTAAAACAATAGATCTATAAAACATTATCTACATTACATGTAATATTCGGTGTTCTTAACTTAAAAAATATATATATCCAATATATAATACTCAAAGCCATCCATTGCCTCGAACCAAAATAAAATTCAACTTTTTACTCAGTACGATGCGCAGCGGCAGAGTTGAATTACGTTGAATTGTGTCGATCTGTAAAATACAAATATATTCGAAATATATTATCGCAATACCCAAAGTATGCCACATTTCAAAAAATAATCGTTACGCGCATATATAGAAAGACAATTAATTCCAGTGACAAAGCGCGAATATAGATAAATATTACGAAATAATGTAGATAATATAGACAAATGAATATTAAACATGGGTAAATTAAACACCTCATGGTTGCTCCGCCGTCGCCCGACGCCCCGCGGGCCTCCTCCTCCTCTCAGGCCCCTCCTCATCGCCGTTCCTTCACGGCACCCACACGACACTCACTCCCGAAACAAGGTTAATTACGATCGCGCGCGTGTTAATCACCAGGACGATCGCGCGGTACTTTGAACGGCACTCCCGATACCAGCCTCGCACACGACACGCACGGCTGCTATAGGAAAACCTAGCGCGAAAGAAAGTCCCGGTCGTTTCCCGAATCGCGATCCGCTCGATGTACGGCGACGTTTCGCAAATTAACGCGTCCAAAATGGCGGAAAGAGTACACATTCGAGAGGGTACGCGCGGCCAACTTCACGCGCCCCCGCCCGCCGCGGCGATTGCATCTGTTGCTCTTAGCTGCGTCTTGAATCACGAATATACATATGCCCGCGATTCTAGATTCGCGATTATTACATCGCATTACGAGATAAGTGAACAAATATGCGAGTGCGAACAAATATACGGAATGGAAATTTAAAGATAAATATTCGCGGGATGCAATATCCCGGAAAATATGACCGTCGCTTTGCCGGGCATTTCAACGCCGATGGATTTCGATTGAATAAATCCCGCGTAGCGCGCGTTTTGCGACAAATCACCGCCGCGCACACACGGCGAGACGAATTTATGTCCGCGCGGTTCACAAATATTAAAAGACGAGAGTTAATTACGGGTGTATTTACCAATCGGACGCGTCGCGACGCTTCCGACGACACGACATCGATCCTTCCCGTATCGGCGACGCTTCGCTAATGGCCCAAATGGCAATGGTCGTTTCGAAAAACCACAACTTCACCTCGATATTGCATGGCACGACGCGAGTCGTATCGATATCTACCCACACAGCACACGATATTGCGATATCCACTAGATATCCGAGGGATATCTCAATAACTGTAGGATCTCCATGGGATCGCATTATGTCCAATTGGACATGTGGATCACTCTGGGATATCCTCAGGATAAAGTGTGCTGTGTGGGTATATACATAATTAAAACGCGACGGACTGTCCGAAAATATGTATAATCGAAATTCAATTACTATACATGCAAATTTCGAAATATATACATTACAATTAAGTGGTCGAGACATTTAATGCAAATCTTATATCCGGCACGACTACGGTTTCCGTGGCGCCCAAAGAGTGACGCCAAAAATAGCCTGTTTCGCCACCCTTGAAATCCGACTTGAATTTGGTGCTAAGCGATAGTTATACATAAGACATTGATCCTCTGAAAGTTTCAGATTGAGCCCACTCTTTATCTTCAAGATATGAGGGGTCAAAGTTCGCATTGTGCATCAACGTCCTTATCAACTGTTCTGACCCATTTCAGATGGTGCTTGATTAGCGTGAGTCCCCGTGCCTCTCACGTTGCATGAACCATGTATACGTTTTGATATACTCCTTTAATTTCGCTTTTTAGGAATGGTTATTGACACATTGACTCACGCTAATCAAGCACCATCTGAAATGGGTCAGAACAGTTCTCTTATACACATCTAGATGTGTATAAGAGACAGGGTTATTGACACATTGACTCACGCTAATCAAGCACCATCTGAAATGGGTCAGAACAGTTGATAAGGACGTTACAATGCGAACTTTGATTCCCCTCATATCTTGAAGATAAAGAGTGGGCTCAATCTGAAACTTTCAGAGGATCAATGTCTTATATATAACTATCGTTTAGCACCAAATTCAAGTCGGATTTCAAGGGTGGCGAAACAGGCTATTTTTAGCCTGTTTTTGGCGTCACTCTTTGACCATGAATTCTTCATAAATGGACCATTTGGAACAAAAGTTTAAGAGTGATAAAAGTTGCTATCACTCATAGTTTCGGAGATATGAACCTTATTTAATCACAAAATTCGAAAAACGAAATAACTCGCATAGGCAGCTTTCAATATTAATCATGGTAATACGATTTTCAAAATCCAAACAGACAAACCCAATTCCGTAGTGCGAACGGAAAAGTGTATGCGTTTGTAAACAAAATGAAGCATTTGAAAGAAGGGCAAGGCAAGAATGTTATTTCCGGGGACCTTCAATTTGATAGCTGTATTTGATAGATTTTTTACCGAGAAAAAGAATGACGCAAACCACAATGCGCTACGATGCATAGTTTTCGAGATACTAAAAATAATGGATACTGAAAGATTAGCAAGACCCCGTACGCAAGGTAGGACGTATCGCTTGACGTGTAGGATTTATATTAAATTTTCGCCTTATTAAATAGATGAGTCTACAATATACTAAAAATAATGGATACTGAAAGATTAGCAAGACCCCGTGCGCAAGATACCCTGGCGAAAATATGTTTATTGAAAGTTTATAAGAAGTTTGCTTAAGTGTTGAGTAGATGTTTCATTTGAGCATTAAAACATTTATTAAATTATTTATGAGATGGAAATTTAAACATGGAATTGTTTATGAGATGTTCACGTCTATGTTTCTTATGAAATGTTTCAGTGGCATTTAATGACATAGTCTCAAACGTTTTTATTATAGTTTTGTAAATATTTATAAAATGTTATTGTCAGTATTATTTGCAAGGCGCGTTTCTAAACAGTGTAACCATCTATAAAACTCTTCATAAATAGTATAACCATTGATAAAACTCTTCATAAACAAATATAAACACAATCTCTCACTAATAATTTTCGCCCGGGGTAGGACGTAGCATTCGCTTGACGTGTAGGATCTCTTGTTTTTCTCGTTACTCGTATCTGGGTAAAGATCGGTACCGATATTCGCACTGTTCGGGGGGTTATGCTTTCTATTTCTATAATAGACACTAATGATAGGCGGAACCCTTCCCCCCGCCTATTGTGTCTTCCTATCTCTTTATTCAAATGAAGTTTCATGATAGGAGGGGGGGGCTGGCCCTCCTTCCTCAGCGCCCTTGATCTCTCCATGCACGCTTGGCCCAGAGTTACGGAACCCTTCCCCCCGCCACTCCCGTCTCTCCGCGAGGCAGAACGACACTATTTCTGCCAGAGTCTTTCATTACGCATCAAAATACACTAAATTGTGAAGTTTAAGCCAAATTGGTGAGGACGAAGCTCTCTCCTTGCAAACCCATATAGAACAGTAGACCTTATTTCGCTCTGTAAACAGGGGATGGAATGGTACACGGAAAGAACGGTTTTGCTGAAGTATCTAAAAATTTAGCCAGATACAGATCTGAAAATAATTATGTTGGACCATCCAAAATAATTATGTAGGACGCTCAAGCATAATAACAATGCTGCAAAAATTTTTGACATCCTAGCAAACAGCTTGAGTGTCCTACATAATTATTTTAATTGGTCTAATATAATTATTTTCTGATCTGTATCTAACTAAATTTGTAAATACTTCAGCAAAACCGTTCTTTCCGTGTATAGACCTCACATCTTATTGATCGGCAAAAGTCCTTTTAGAAGCTTCCATTTAGATAAAAAAAAGGTTTTTTTACAAAGTTTTCTCGAAATCAAAGATTAATTGTTTTCAGAACTACACCCAAATCATTAGTCAAGCTAAATAATTAAAAATTAATTTCTCGGAAACTAGACGTTTCCGCACATTCTCACTTGTGACATTCGACTACATTTAGTAAGTGCTACATATCTGTAAAATTTCATCAAATTCGGAGGTAGGGGCTATTCGGAATTTGAGCCCTTATTTCCGAATCCGGGCGTCGTTCAAGGTGTCGAAAAAAATATCGCAATAATTCCTCCATTTTTTCGATTCCTACTTCGAGAGAGTACGGCTGGGTCTACAATAGGTGTAGTAAGCCTTTAGCCTTCTGCTTTAAGCTAAATAATTCCCGACTAAAAGCTTTGCCTATGCTTTAATGTCCATTTCTACCGATGTAGATTAATATTAATCTCGGTTTAAACTACTCTTTACCTTTTTTTAATTCTTAGAACTAAAAAAAGATTTGGGGGTATGGTATATTTAATGGAGATGGAAAGTGGAAGGTGGAAAGTGGAGTATGAATGTCTTCCCCAAAAATACCATCCACGGTTGGTTGTGTTGGGTAGGATGGTGACTCCATTATGTGTGCCAACGTCTGGCCCCGACGTCTGGCCATTAGATGTTCTTGCCGAATTTGTTGTTATCCGTGCGACCAAGTACTATCGCGAGAAAGCGCGCTAGCGCGCTCGCAGCAACAAACGTGGTGCCGGGCTGCCGCTTTATAGGGGCATACACGGCCCCCACAAAGATAAAGATTTTAAGTTAAATCGAGATTAAAGTTAATCTACATTGATAGAAATGGACATAAGTCGTAATTTCTAAACTTTAAGATTTGACAGATTCTCAATTGTAAGGTTTAGGGCTTAAAGCAACGTAAGAAACGTTTTCTGTCGGTAATTACTTGGTTTGTTGTTAGAGCAGATGGCTAAAGGCTTACTACATCTATTAGTCCCGGTCTAAACCGCACGGGATATACCTGCCTCGATTACGCTCGCGAATCGCGGAGATAGTCGATTGTGCTGGCAGCTAATCGCTAATTGTAGGAAATGACACGGTTCCGCCTGTCCCCGTGCTCGCGTCCCGAGGAGTAATGCGACGCACGGGCCACGGCATAATCGCTTTCCCCCTGCCGCCGAGTCTGACCGCGCGCGAACGTAAACAAGGTCGCGCGTCGCAACAATAAACGGGCGGCGCGCGAGCGGACAATCCCAAAAAAAAACGTTACCAAGATATTCGACCACGAAATATTATTCCGTCGCGCCCAAATATTCCGTCTCTTAAGGCCCCCGCACAATCAAAAATATAAGGAACAAGGAACAGATATTAACGATTGGGATTAGGAAGAAAGAAGAAGATTCTTCCTTCTTCCACACCCCAATCGCTAATATCTGTTCCTTATATTTTTGATTGTGCGGAAGCCTTTACGTTTTCCGTCCGATTTCTCGTCGAGCGAGCCTCCGTCATGCGTTAAATCTGAATCCTCTTCGCTCGTTATGTAAGAGAGAGGATACGGTTTATCTTCATCTCAACAGGAAGAGAGAATAAAAGGTATTTTTGGAAAAATAATATATGCATTCGTTACGATTATCGTTATCGCAAATGAAGATGGAAGCGCGCGATTTTAACAAATGAAGAAAAGTCGTTGCGCTTTTCATGACGATGTAACTTATTTTCTTTATTGTTGAAATCGCATTTTTTAAAATAATTTATTGCGAAATAATATAAATTTAATAATCTAGTCTAAAATATTGCATAGAGCTTGAATTTTTGTTCTCAATAATTCAAAATTTTACGTACTGCTAAAAAGTTAATACATAAGCGTAAACTTACCTTTTTTTAAAGTTTGTGTGTCTCTCTCCTTGTTGTTCAATTCTTATTCCTAAACAAGTCTCTTAAGTGAAAGAAAATATTTTCGCCGTACACTTGTCTTTTAGAATTTCAAATATAATAATAATTTTCCAACATGAAAAATAAAATGATTATTTTGTAAAAAGGAATATAATATTTCGGAAAAATATTTCAAATTGGAAATAAAAGAATGTCGAAAGCTATGTTTATTAGCGCTGCAATCTATAACACCGCATATAAACCCGAAAAATTAATATTGGTTCTACTAGAATATAATTATTGCTTTATGCAAATATATGATCATAAACAAAGATTGAATAATTAAGGATCCGGTAAACTCGATAATCCGTCATTTATCGATGCATCTACGCCGCTATATAGCTGTATCGTGGGTCGGCGGCTTTTGGTATTTGTGCGTCTAGCGCGATGCATTGTCCCTGGAGAAACGCTGTATCATCATCACCGGGAAAGGGTTGAAGGGAGCTTATTACTTTACGAGACTCTGACACGAGCGCACGTGTACTTACGTTATGCACAATGCACCGTGCGTCGCGCGCTCCGAGGAACTTGTCGCGACAATGTTGGGATTAACGGGACAGGTGCAGAGCTTTCTCCCCTTTTCGTTTTCTTAAATAAAAATATAATGGATTTTATTGTGAATGTATTTAAGTTATCTTACATTCTCTTAAGCTCGACAGCTCGATGATATTTACAATGCTTCCTTAATTAGTTATATATTACAAATAAATATCTCTGTTCATGCATACCATCGATCCCCCCCCTCCCCACCCCCGATAAAACGGGAGGCTGCACGATTCTCGTGAAATCTAAAAATAAAAACGTATTCTCTTTCACGGAAAATTTGCCGTTTGTTTTAACATCGTGCCGTTAAAAGCGCAAATTCTCTAGGAAATGATAAATTACAAATGATGTCGACATCGAGTACGCATTATACACACATATACGAGCGAGGCTATCGATAAACGTACTCCCCGTTGAAGGGAATTTAATTTCTAGATTATTAATCTGCATTATATTCCGAATGGCACGGCGCGCAGGATAATAGAGAAATATCGATAATTGCATGAATGGTACACGTTTGATTAAATGCCGTGACTTTCTCATATGGATTTTATAATAACTTATAAACCAAACAATTGGTTACAATTAATTATTTACGACATGGACCATAATAATGTAACAAACATGCCGTAAAAGTTTTCAGTTATAATCGAGTTTGTAGAATTATCTTCCCGTTATAAAAATGGTTTTTTCTTCTTGAGTAAAAACTGTACGAGCGCTACCTTTAGCCGGCCATTTCGGTAATTTTTGAAACATTTAAATATTCGAAACGTTTAAATATGCTTCCCCTCGAAATATTTCTAACACATAAATAAACTTTATTTCAATAAAATTTATCTAAACGCATAATCCAACACGCAAATATTCAATCGGCGTAATACCTTAACGGCAAACACCGATTCGAAAATCGATTCGACGTGAATATATGGCCACACATACTTTCTCACCGTCTCTTTCACAGTCATTCTTTCCATCTACTTAATAATTAAGACACGACAATGCAAGTGCTAATACTATCATTTGTGCAGCGAGTACAATCGCGATCGTACGCGTGTATCTTTATAGGTAACACGTACAACACTACATCAGATCTCAGAAAAATAGACTCATCCGTATCCGATTCTAGCTAGGATTTCGTGTGACATGTTGAATTTGTACAAACCGGCATGTCCCGAACAAACATGTCAAATGCACCGCAAGTGACCCACAATGTGGCCTTACAAGCCCCTCGAGTTCCATTTGTTTCATTCGTATGAACAGCATTTCGCAAATATTTTATTTACGCGTATGAATATTATTTACTGTAATTAAACGAGATTTTTATCGAGAAGGATGATTCTTTCTACTGTTCTAATTATTTCCTCGGTTATTTTCAATTGCGCAAATTTTCTCGTGATTCTGTGCATTTTGATGAGAAGGAATTTTAAAACTTTTTTAAAAGCCACATTATGACGACGAAAATTAAAAAGTGCTCTTCAAACTTTCGGATCTCACTCATTTCGCAAATATTGAAAGTACGTGGCTCCCGATATGGTGCGGCAGTGCTCGTATAATCCGTGGAAGGAAAATTAGTTTGACATACCTAGCTTCGAAGCTTCGTTACCTATCGGCTCGCTGTTGTTTCGAGGGCGAGTTAGTTACACCGATCCTTTCTCTCGAAAACTTCCAATTTGGATGAGTCGCGATAACGCGCGTCAATTTCAATGTCTCTTTTCGACTTTCGGCAAAGTGACACGTGCTCGTCGAATCGACTGGCGATCGCATTTTCTAACGAAACACGCTCGTTCTCTCTCTTTTGCGCGCGCGCGCGCGAAGGAACGTACCGTGGTGATTTTATCCGTCCTTCTCTGATCGAGCAGAAATTCTTTGCTCTACTTAGATCCTTCTCGCCGAGCTCCCTTTTCTCTCTATCGCTGTTCTCGCGAATCGGTAGATCGCGATTATTCGATGAAATTGATTTCACGGCGACGATAGTTCGTTCGTTCCGCACGAGCGCCCTTTTTCGAAATCGAGGCGAAAACGTGCCGGGAAAAGACACGTTTGCCTTCTTCCATCTCGCTATAAATCTCTTACCTTTGCCGTCTTTCTCTTCGACCATCCAAACGCCACGTGTTCTCGAGGATCGGATTCTACCTCGCGTACTCGCGTCAGAACAGCACGCGCGCGGCTGTTCCGAAGGACAGCCCGCGAAGGATCTCGCCGGTTAATAAGGAGTATTTTTATTTCGTTCTTTTCTCGCGACAGATCCGCGCAAAAATCGAGTCAGTCTTGCGTGGCGGTATCGTACGGACTAGCGAATCGCATTGAACGATCATCTGAAGAGACTCTTCTCCGGTGTATCGCGTCACGATCGGCTTTATCATTCGATTCGCGATATCGCCGTGCGTGGAAGAGAGCCGTCCTGAAAATCCTCTTCTGCGATCCCGCTTCCTCTCCCTTCCGCTCTTTCATAACGTATTTCTGAAGTATCCTCTGCTTCCCCTCCCATCGTCCCATCGGCTCTTAATACTGATCTCTCGTTGTTGCTTGCTTCCGTAATCGTGATTATTGCGATCTCTCGCATCATCTTGCAAATGAAAAATATATTCTCCTCGAAGAAAGAAACGCCGGTATTTTTCCTTTCCCGTGTATCTCTCCTCTTCTCCCGCCCTTGAATATCCCCTTTTGCTCTAACGCTCTCCTTTCTTCTCTTTTGATCGCCTCGGTCTCTCCTTCGGCCCTTCCCCAAGAACTCTTCGAAAATAAGGAATATATTTTCTCTGAAGCAAAGCACGATAAAAGCCGAATGGGCTTCCTCCTGTTTCCCGTGTTCTAGGAGCGCCCTCCTCGTTTACCGATTCTTCTTCCTCGATTCCCTTTTTCTGTATATCCCCTCCCTCTCGCGCTTTCCCATTTTCTATCTTCCGAAGATAAAAAATGATCTTGGCCGAGACCAATTACGTGAAGTACCTCATAAGGAGAATAAGCGTCATTGGCATAATGGCAGAAAGACTTAGCGTTGAGGTACCGCTGTGCACATTGCATTCCGTGTAGGGCGCACAGTCCTGTAACAAATAAAACAAATTCGCCCTTCCTTTAATTCGGCCGGCTTTGTTATCGACCTTACTACTCGCTAAGATGATCATTTGCTAAGATGATCGTTCGCTGATCTCGCTTTTTCTTCCTTAGCTCCGTACTTTATTTTCGAAATTATACAGACGTAGCACAAATATTAGATACTCAATAGATAATTTACCTCGAATTTTATAATAAAGTTAATTAACTGACTTCAATTTATTACGTTAATCCACAGCAAATAACGAAGAAAACGAATCCATGAATATGCTGACAATGAATTGAATATAGTGATTTAATTTTCGTGCGATATATGCACATATTAAATTATTCAAAAAAATAATTTAATTATTGTATGTCAATAAAAATTAATGAAAAAAAATATAAAGCTTATTAAGTTAGATAATCAAGATTACATAAGATTTAATATATGTATCTGTTAAATATAATACGATGGAATAACTTACTTTTTTGTTCCATCAAAATAGATTTTCGTAGATCATTAAATTATCAAAATATAAAATATCAAAGACTAACAAATTGAAATATACGATGAAAAGAAATAAATTTCAAATTCGTTAAAAAATACATAATTGATTCCATATTTGCCAAATATGGTCAAAAATGATCAAACGATTAATATATAAAATCAAAATGTTTTCGGATGCGCCGTGTACGATATTGTGATAGCAATTAAAAATTTTAATATAAAATCAATTATAAACGGAGTAATTAATGCGAGTCTTCAGCATGTATTTTCGATGCCAATGAAACATGATGCCAATTGAAATATGTAGTACTCACCTTCAGCAGCGAGCTTGACATTCTATCGAGGAAGTCCTTCGTGAATCGCGCTGTATCATCGCCACACTGACGGCGCACCGTATGATGAGAGCATTCCAAGTACTCCTGGAAGGCGCTGCACAAACAATATCCCATACTCTGTTCAAAGTCCCTTTTCCAACGCTCAAATGGGACGAAATACGCGGTTATCGACTTTATTGTTGTAAATTCTAGCGGGCGCAACAAATCGAATTACAATTGGAAAACAGTACGCAAAAATTATCAGCGCTCCGCAATTCAGTCATGAAATTTTACCCTCATGGGTTTTTCCGTTATTTTTCTAAAATATTATTACAAAAGTACTTATACGAAACTCGTAACAAATTCCCGTTCATCTTTTTGCGATTCGCCCGCCTTTTGTAACTTTTTCTCCAGAAAACGCCCGTGAAGGATTAATTGGATCACTACGGAGAAACAAAATGACGCGAGGAATGTGTTTTTGCGGACCTGTTATCCAGTTTCGGGTCAGCATCATACTACTTTCGCGAGGGATGCGCAAGTTCAAAAGCTGCAGTAGACCGTGGTAGAGATACGCTAATGACATTACATCCCTGTGTGTCTGTACAGGCATCAGCGTGAAACTTCCGACCTAAAGGACTGATTACACTCTTTTTGCGCGAGTCCTTTGAGCAACGCCCGTCGTTATTAATGCAGTTGTTTTGCCGGCGAGCTCTTAAGTGTTAAATTATCGCAGTCGAGGGGTTTTACGTCTTTGCGCTAATACGAAACGCCGGAATTTCGAGTATTGCTTAAATCTATTTGTCCGTGTTTGTCGTGTGTACTTTGCTTCGCTCCAACGATCTTTCATGTCATAATCTTAACTTGATTTTTTTCTTAGATTTAACATCGACCTCGAGAAAAAGGCTGATCAACCCCCGGAAGATGCACTCGAAACATGAGGATGCGGCGCACTGACACACAATTTAATATTATACTTGATACTTCTCTTTCATGTTTTATGTTAACTCAATTTCCGTAAAATATATAATGTAGTTACAGACAATTCTTTTTAAAAAATTTAGAATCCAAATTATAAAATCCCAAATTTTAATAGAACATGATTCACTCTACGATTTAATATAATTACGATAAATAAATTATTAATATACCGAATTAATTCATTATCCAGTTATTTCTCTTAATAAGTATGCTGAGTAAATCTGTCGATTTGTTTAAATAAATTTTTGCATAAATGCGCATTCTCTCTTTTTTTTCCATGGAATAAATGTTATATTACTCCATTTCATTCTCACACGGGAAAGTTAATAATCCGCAGGCGCATTCAGATAAAACAGTCGAGGGTCTACATTTTGAAAAGTGGCTAGGTCAAATTGACTCGCGCTTTGAGTTCTAAGGTTTACCTCCGCTTTGCCAAACTAACAAACTTTCTCGGATAAGCAAATGGTCTGTGAGTGGCATCCTATTTGCAAAGATGTAGAAATTCCAGTCAACTGTACGTATATACAGGTTTGATACGATATAAATTGTATAACACAACATTAATCATTCTATTTATGATATAATAAAATCAGTTCTTCCGAAGAAAAGTAATGCCGCCATATCTATATTATTCTTTTTTGTTACGCATCTCAATTATTTCCGGATTATATCTTTGAAATAATTAATAGTAAATGCCACGACTATTTTTATTCCGCGTTTATTTCCCATTCATGAACCATTTATATGCGCATATCTTAAAAAAAAAACGTTTCTTCGACTTACCAGCAAAGGGACTTGAGGTTTTGCTGTCCCAATGAGCGATTGGCCATTATTTCTTGAGTCGTCTTCTGATACGATTTGTAACACATCTCGTATTCGGCTTTGGACTTCTGCATGCACGGCGCGTGCTTCAAGAATTCTGCGAACAGAAAATTGCATTCCCGCTATTGGACGATTGCGTATTCGTAGGAACACAGGTATCGGTAATGAAATTTCGAACTCAATCAAGCTGACTTGACAAGCCGGAATATATATGTATAATCTAATATTAATAAAAACAGAGAATATGCATATATATTAATTCTCTCGGACATAATCACTTCAATTTATATATAATAATTGAAATCGATAGAATCACGCGTTCTACTTTAGAAAACAAATATTTAAATTATTTCGTAGATAAAAGTTAAAATTGATTAAGATTCACAACCGAAGCTCTTCTCATTCTCGATTCTATTCCTAGAAAAACAACTTGAGCTATTTACGGGCGTAGCCTATAATTACAAGAGTATATATAGATCATTGACTGACGCACTAGTCCCGTCGTGTTTTGAGATGATAGTTTTGAATATGAAGGCCGCTTTCCCGGCTCTTGTTTACGATAGGCGAGCCGTACATTACGCGACTGTTACACAACAAGAGGAATCGATATTACTCTCCTTGCTAACGATTCATTATGTTACAGTGCCTCTCTCCAACTGAGGAGAGTACATTATGAAGAGTCATGCCGGCTCGATCGACCCGCGGACAATCTACGCGATATTCCCGTAATCTCGAGAGTGCCGGATGCATTATTGAGTCTAGTGCTATCTCCGACTGGAGACCGACAGTTTGGAATTGCATTGATGCCCGCCGCTTGCCCAATTGGCACACGGGCTGCTGGTTTTGTCGACTGGCGGATGACTTTGCACGTCGTTATTTCTCTCGTCGATGCTAAGATTTTAGCCAATGCTACGTAGATTTACAGACGATGGAATGTTTTCAAAGTATTGTCCCCAAAATGGCAATCAAATCCCAAATAATCAAAATCCCACTTTTAACCGAAAAATCAGCTATCTAATCGCTACTTTTCCGTAATATGTAACGAGTCTCTAATCATCGATTCCTCAACTTTCTACATTTAAAAAAAATTTAATTATTCATCTTTTAATATTCGTCCTTTAGTATTCATCATATTTTCATTTAAATCGCAAAATATATGCTTATAATATTTTAAATATATAAAACATAAAAATACGCTTAGCTAAAGAAAAATTTTTTATAATCCAACCGCGCAAATTAGTTTCGTAATATTTAAAATAACTTCTTTCTCTTATATATACAGGGTGTACCGTAAAGACCGGATCAACGCTTAAAGGTAGATTCCTGAGATCATTTTAAGACGAAAATCCTAATACTAAAAAGTCGAGGCTATAAAAGTTTTTGAATTTTAAGTATTTATAGCTAGCGAATCAGATCGCCTAAAGTTCGCGCGCTCAGGTGTGGTACAACGTGAAGTGCGAAAGACAATAACTGACTGTCGCCCCTCTTGTTAATATCAGTATAAAGATTACTTATGCGAAGATAAGATTGCTCTTACTGATATTTCTGATATTTTTGATATTATAGCCTCGACTTTTTAGTATTAGGATTTTCGTCTTAAAATGATCTCAGGAATCTACTCTTAAGCGTTAATCCGGTCTTTATGGTACACCCTGTATATATGTACATATATTCTCAATTCTTGGCAATTACGATTGTATTGAAGACGCAAATGTCTAATCGGTTCGATAATTTAGGCAAGAGCACTTACCGTCCTGGTACGGGCCATCTTGGCAAAGCTCCATGATGGCCATGTTGGTACCGGTGTAGAGAGAGTTGAAATGCTCCCGTTGCTTCTCCTTCATGCAATTTATCGTGTATCTTTTGATGCATTTCATACCTGCCTCGAGATCCCTGTAACAAAAACGAGAAACCGCTCGTTATTTAGGCATTTGCTGTTTCGGAATTGATGAAAAAAAATAGTAGCTTAATATATTAATAGGAACTTCGTGTGTGTATATATATCGCGATTCTCATATATACATATATAAAAGAATCTCGAATACCCTAAAGATATGCGTAATCGCAAAATTAATATTACTATCGATTCGGCAGAAATAACTTCATTAGACAACGTTAACGAAATGTTTGCCAACCTGATTGAATCGATTATTGCAGGAAAGACAACTATTTTAACCAATGAACCAAAAAAAATTAATTACCTTTCTGTTCTTTATTATCAGTTATAAATTTAAACATTAATTTAAAGATTAATTTTAAAAATGCTCAATCAACTTCAAAAACGTATTAAGACTATATTTTATTTGTGATAGTTTTTATAGAAGATGAAATGATAAATTAATTGTCACAGCTTTCTTTTTTCAAAAATTTCTTTTACGATATATCAGTTTTCTTATCAGACTAACCTATCGGATAAAATAATAATCGATATAAGATTAACAGCATTGCGCTGTTATTTTTAACTAAAATGCGAAATGTTCTGATTTTAAATCTCTTCTCAAATCGCTTCTGGGTTGAACGATGTGCAGTTTTTTCCGATTTAATTGAATAACACGAGATTCAAAGACAATAGACACACACAATCGTCTCTCACGAATCGATGGGACAAGCGAGAAATAGGACTCGGGTCATATGTCAAGACAAGCCTCCTCAGTTGAATCGGGATTATAAATATGACGTCACGAATATCAAATTGACTTTCAAGATCCATCTATTGAACCGTGTCACTTCTCAAGACCGCTTCCAGCCGAGTTGCTCAGCAGAAACGCGACTATAAATACGGGCCAATATCATGCTGTATCTTGGATATGAAGCCGCATTGAAACATCGGATGAAGAGCAGATCGATATTTGCGCAACGTGTAGAAATTTTCCAACTGTTCCGACATATCGGGTAACTAATAGAGGCATGTATGCGCGAACGTTTCTTATCTTTAAAATTGATTGCGTAAAGCGTCTGATTTGCACAACCGTCCGCCGCATCTGGAGCAAACGAAGAAATATCGTGATGCGATACGGTGCAACACAATCTTGATAGCACAATTTCGATGGCGCCAGTAGCTTTACTATGACTGCGGAAAGAAACGCGCGTGCACGATGTGGAGCATCGTGATTAATAATTTGTCATATCGACTTCGGTCGGTCGGGCACGCACGAACATACACGGGAACCGGGGGCCTGAATGAAATTTAAAGTTCCATGAAATGAGCCGAATTTCCTCTCGGGCCGGTGCTATCGCCGGCACGGCTAAATTGCAGCCGTAATAAGATTCTTCGTCGAATACTGGGGCTGGAAATATCGCGCGAAATATCCGGCAGCTTGCATGCAATCATCCACTCAATTACATACGTACCGCGCCGGCTCGGCGGCGCGAGAGAGATTCGAGCGATCGAGCATCGCCGCGGCCGTTGTGATAAGCCGGAGCAGAGACCTCGATACGATCGCGAATTTCGGACGGATATAATAGACTAAGGCCGAACGAACATCGGATATCATTCTCGGATCAATTTCCAATTTTGCGAGAAATCGAAGAACCGTCCTCGGTATGTCTACAGTTTACACCGACCGACTTTTTAACGATAAACTATTCGCGGAGATTAATATTTCGTATGCCTAAGTTCCGCTGTGCCGGCATTAATGCGAAATTCAATTTTAAATAATGTGTAGCGGAAATGAGAAAACATTTTTTTAATGATTACAAAATCGCCAAATGCGGTAAACTTCTTTATTATATCTCCTAATCTTTCCTCGTGACGTGACAATTAGCGCGATTAAGCTCCGCAGAGAGTTCCACGACAGCGCGCGTTCCCGCACGTTCTTAAAATTGATACGAAGTGCAACGAGAGAGAGAAACGACCGGGCATTTTTCTCATGGCGAAAAATTTCCCGTGGCGCGAGAAGAAAATGGAAGAGGAAAACGAGCAAGAAGAAGAGGAGGAAGACCGTCACGAAATTCTCCACGAAACGGAGCGTCAGCGTAACCCGCACCGACGTCTTCCCCTCATGGAACATGTAAAGACGGCGAATAACAACGGACGTTTTCCGCTTAAAGAGATCGCCCGTGCGGGCATAGAGAGAAGGAAAACTCACGGGCATAGTTTGTTGATATCCTCCTTTTTCGTGACGAAGCTCAGGTCGCTGTTGCTGATTCTCTCGAGGGGCCTAGCGCACCTCACCAGCTCCTCGTGTCCGCACTCTTCACCTCGGCAGCTAGCGAGCACTGGAACAGAAACGCGATAATCGGGTTAACCAACAACAAAGAGAGAGAGAGAGAGAGAGAGAAACGCAGTCGATCCGCGAAACGTAAGAGGCAACAGGGACCCGATACGTCGACCCCATCGATAACAACGTTATTAGTAAGGGAATCGCAAAGAGCAGCGCTGTTTCTCGAATTCGATTAAGCGCGCGACGAGCACGCGGAATCGATGTTGCCGTTGCGGCGTGATTGCAGCGGAAATATCAAACAAGTTTAATTGACGTGGAAACAATGCAGATTGCACCTAGAACTTCATACTCGGACGGATCCCCAATATTCTCTCATTTCGATGGAATTGTCGTATCCGCGAGATATCGTGCACGTCTGTCCAGCGAGACGTTATTCTTAAGGTTCTATTATATCACGTTGAAAAATACCCCGGTTATTCTCGGTGTTTGACGATAAATCTGTACTAAGAAAATCTCGACGAAATAACAAATTTCGCTTCGACTTGATTTAAAAAGGAAGAAGATGAGAAATGCCAAAGATACTGTACATTTCCTCAAAGTTCAATTCGCTAAAAATCACATACTTCCGTATTTTTCAACCCCTTACTCGAATCCCTATTAACGGCCCGTCTTCTTTATCTTTCATCTTTTACCTGTCTATCATCCGTTATAATTGCGTTCCGAGGCAAGTTGCTAAAATCTTTTGTGTCTGAATTTTGAAAATGAAATTACGGCGGCGGTGGCGGACACACACATAAGACGCGCTCGCGTTGCTCGCTCGTGTGAGTATCGGTGGTCACACGCGAATTCGGGATGCGGGATAAAAAACACAGGAAATGCATTCGCCGTCCGGACTAATGATGACGAATGGCGCGCGATATTATCACGGCGTCATGTGCCGTTGGCGAAAAACCATTCGTTCATATTAGGAAGTTGATTTGGATTTAATGGGGGAGCATCGTTTGCCAGTTTAGCCGCGCTTTCGTCGTGCTTTTCGTTCCAACTTTTGGGAATTCATTACCAATTACGGCAGCATGCACAGGCTGCGAAATGTTATATACACGTACATTTACCCGGTGCCTAAAGAAACCTCGCTTTAATTCTGATATAGAAGATAGTTTTGCAAATTTAAAGTCGATTTATCTCTACAAACAAAAATTTCGAGAAAAGTCAGCGTTACAACTTTTCACAACATCCAACATTAAATAATAGTAATAAATTTCAAAGAATTAAAATACGAAAAAAGTTTGTGAATCCGTATAAGTTTTTTAATTACACTCTAGAATGTTAGAATATCTTGAAAGGTATCGGTGCCTCAAGATATTAATTAAGGAAAAGTCAACTCTAAATTGATCAAAGAATCCGTCACTAAATTAAAATCGAGATGCCGGGACATTCTGTAGAAACATTACTACGAGCAGGGTAAAGGAACATCGTATCCGGCCTTTTAAAGGGGAGGGTGCGAATCTCGAGACGTTCTCCGCGAAATTATTAAGTACTTTCAAGAAAGCTTTACACTTCCCTCGTAATAAACAAGCTATTGTAAGGAAGGGGTAAAGTAGGAACGGGGTCAAGATCGACTTTTCTCTCGATACCACCAAACGAACTTATAACTTCCGCTCGAAACCGATTACCCGGAAGTGCCACTTTCCAGGTAATAAAAGAGAACTGGCAGTAGGACCGCTGCTCTTCGTCTCTCTGTGTAACACCTGCAACTTTTCTTCCCCTTCTCGCTGCCATCTCCTATTCCATGTATGTTTGCTCTAGTATAGAGTTTCTGTATCCGCGTGATGTGGCGGTGCTACTAATGGGAAGTAACGTTACATACATCTCACCGCCACGAGAAAAAAAAGCAAAATAAATGAGCGCTATATTTAAAGCTCAATGAAAATATTCAAATTTCCGCTTTGTGGATATGTCTGGTGAATTATTCGAAATATCAAAATGTTTTATGCAAGAGATCTTATTTAATTAAAGACGTCGACGAGGTGAAACGAAGTGATATCGATAGAAAAGGGGAATGTATGAATTAGCAATTTCTACTGACTTCTGTGTAAGAGGAATGTTTTAAAACTTCTAGCCAACTTTTACACACAGTTACTTTCGGACTACTGAATCGACGCTTTTAGAAATCCCCGCTTTCAATATCTCAAAATGGATTACCCGTTCACGTAATACATATATCGAATAATCTTTCCAATCTATACGCGGTATTTGTAAACAGGGCATGCGTTCAGATAAACATTGCAAATTAATGTTTGTAGTTGCTGCTGATGCTACATCGTTACCAAGACAGAGATTGCTAAAACATTTGACGATAAATATGATTCCTATTTGGGGAAGAGAAGAATATCGCATATTCCTCTATTTAAATTTGCCGTTAGCAAGATAAAATCTCGCGAAAGAGAAAGATTATCGTGGGAAAGTTGACTCGATTAAAAAATTTATTCGTTAAATTCAGTGAGCAACATCGCCGAGTTAGGATATGTGAAATGCAACGTTAACTCGCGATACTTGCAAAATATTTGCACGATAAACAATAAATAAATATATAAATCTTGAGCTGGGCAAATCGTCCCGTTCGTCCTCGGAGGGATTGAAAGAAACCCCGCGTGTTTCTTTCAATTCCTTCGTGTCTAACGGGACAATTCGTCCCAGCTGAAGATTTATATATTTATTTATTGTTTCGCGTGCAAACTGCAAGTTTCTTTGCCGAGCAAACTCTTGTCGGGCGGGGAAACGCAGTTTCAAAGGGACAAAGCGCGAATCCTATGGGAGGAAAGAGGACACGGGAAGCATCGCGCGTAACGATCGTGTGTGCTGTGTATCATTACGCATCGATTTGGCGATGCGTGCGACAAACTACGCGACTAAATCCCTCGCGCGGCGCGCCTACGACCGACGTCATTAAATTTAATTACAAACTATCGAAATTATTGGAGAGCTCGTCGCGGATCGACTATATCGACTCTATCGCGGTAACGACCGAATGATTCGACGAGTCGACGGCCAGTTCGCCCGCGAAACTGGCCGCGGCCTACTCTATATAGCGATGCAATTGTTGTGTAAACCGAATGCAACAATGGGACGACGGGCGTCGTCTGCCCGTGATAAATCTGTCCTTCGATGATTAAACAAATAGCTTCGTCCCAACGCGATTTGTCCGAACGATTTATGCAGTCGTCGATTGGAATAACGCGCGACGATAGTCCGACGCTAAAAAGTATCTTCTAGAAATATCTCTCGAAATATTATAATCATAATTTTTTCCAGAGATTATAAATCGCACAAAAATATCATTTTTAATATAAATAACAATGAAACATTTTCCTAATTAAAAAGGGGACTACGGTAATTGCAATAATTATTGTAATTTATTAATATTTGTCTTAGCAACGCATAAACGAATAAAAATGTAAACATCGCTTTCTGAGATGGTCATCCCTCTATATAACGTAGCCCATTTTCTCATCTCCGATCGAGTTTCGTTCTCTAGCTCTTCTACTTGCTTTCTTCGCTCGGCTAAGATATCACTCGTGATAAGAGTACCGGCTTACGGCGAGACAGAAGAGTTCCGTGTGTAATTCTATTCGGCACCAGTGATTCTCCAACGGGATGAGTCGATATATTATTCAGAATTACGCGAATCGTGGCAATTCCAATTTTAATCGCGTCTAATAACGGCTTCGATTAGTAATCAACTCGTGTCCCGCGATAATTGCGATCGTAATTAATTCCATAATTAACGTTTTTAACACATTTCCTGCAACTTTGTACTTCTCTTTAATTCGATTCGTGTCGCATAATTAGTCGCATGGAAGTCGGTACGATATTATCACGGCTCCCCGCTTCCGTTTCACGCTGCATCGCAGACGCTTCGGGAACGCGCGATCTTACGTAGCCGCCGATTTAATTTAAATTAACAAACAGCCGATTATACGTCAGCAGTTCTATTGTCGAGAAAGAACGTCTCGTTTTTATGACTCTATATTCTTTTTAGCGCATTATTTGCTCTTTTTTTTTCGCGAAGCAAGAACTTGCTATATCGATTGCACAACCGACGTGTCGAACATCGATTTTTAGTCAATGGGCGGCCAATACGCGTACGCGTGTGCGTGCGGCTCGTCGCAATGCCCGCACGCAGGCATACACGCATGCACGCAGCTGCAGCAGGAAGAGGTTGGTTAGGGCTCGTATTTATAACGAGGCGAGATGGGACCATCGTACGATGCCGGCACAACCAATCGCGAGCCAACCCGTAGGTTGGCCTTGCCACGACTGCTGAACGCGCGTGTAAGTACAACGCGTGTGCCGCTCGCTCACTCGCTCACGTTTGCACGCGAGTGTCAAATCGACGAGACATCACACGCTCGAACTCGTACGAGTTTATCTTATCACGTGTTTTATTTATATCTTTCTCGAAGAAGGTTGACTGAACTGAAAAATTTTCAGGAATTCTCGTGAGATTACTTTCCAAATTTACATTTTCCCATTTCTCCAAAGAGAAGGATAAAAAACGAGGTAGCTCTAGAAAAGAATTATGATAAAAATTCTTATAATCCTCATTTTCAAATTCATTTTTAATCCTTAGAGTGGTAAAGCAAAAACTTTTGCCTTAACAAATTTTTTTTAAGTAAGATGAAATGTATTCGTGTATTTATATCGACTCAGGCTTTTGAAATGAAGATATAGAAAAAAAATTACTGCATTGTGGTTCGGACTGTTTATATACATATGAATATATTTGCATAGAGATTTGCAAACCAAAACCGTGAAATCAATGTCACCGTTGGTTTCCCGGTAGTCACGCCACTGCAAGAATGAATAAAGATATCCCGGCATTATGTACCTTCTTCTAGACATTGATAAGATTCCATGTCATAATGCCGGTATTAAGCAATAACCATTATCATTACTTTTTCATCTCCGCCTCACATTACGTAATCTCGCTTTTTTACATTACCTGCTATCACGCCACCGATCGAGGGCGGAGATCAATTATTAGTTACAAATCTTCTTGGCAAGTCTTCTTTCCACTCTTCGCGAATATAAATGAAAATCGTCATCTCTGTCTACGAAACGACACGCGTACCATCTTCGAGTTGTACACTCCGAATCTCCTGATTCTGACAGAGCCAAAGCTACTGCTTCAGAATTCTAACGACAATGGAAACTATCCGGGCAGCACGTATCGGTTACAAGTAGCCCCGTGGTCCATTGTCCATAGTCGTGGCAGTGGGCAGGCAAATGCCATTGTGCTTGTCGTTTCGCGAGAATGGCGATCGCCGTGGGATGAAATTTCGGAATGATTGACGTTAAGAATCGCGAGATTCGCGCAGGGCGTATTAGGTTAATGAAATCTCTCTGGGTTATCTGGCAGACGAGCACGACTGAAATAGACTGAACGACGAGACGATGATAAGGACGATAAGGAGGTCGCGCGGATTCTCCCGCGGCCAGAGGATGATTAGGGAGAGGGAGGGGGGGGTGCAAAATCGCTGAATAAATGACCGACGGTTCATTTACGTCAATGCGAGAGCATTATCTTATCGCTGGCGAGTGTTACGCGCATAATTATGCTAAAAGAACAGCGGCGTGTTCCGGCTATATTACTATCTGCTCTCTTTTCCGCACTCGCGCGAGACGGGACGGGCAGATGGATAAATGACGATGACGATGACCCTGCGCGATGGCTCCTCTTTTGCGTGCTATCCTCGTCGCGTGACTGACCTACGGGCGGAATGCCTGCCGACATAATGAATAACTCACAATAAGCTGATTGTGCGCAAAAATAGTTTCATTTTTAATCTGACGCGTGGGAGATAAGACGCGAAGTCATTTTATACAGAGGCCTTCCATGTGTAACGGCAAAAATTGCGTTTAAGTATTAACTTCTCTACATTGCGTTTAAGTATTAAGTATTAATAAAATAATCTTCGATAATTATTATGTCTCTATCTTGTCGCGCGTTACGGACAATACTTTCGAGCGTGTATTCCGAGTCACGATTCATGGGTCAAAAATGCCTGGAGGATGATACCACGTGTTAAAGGATGATACTACGATAACACGGATCCTGGTTCATATTATGTGGTGTCTGCGTTAATCTAATCGACGCGTACGTTAAGCCGCTGCGGTATAATCGCTCGTATATTTCAGCGTTAAATGTCTGAGATAAAAACAGAAGATTGTTCTCTATGTAACTCTATGTCAAACACACTGAAATACACATCGTAAAAGTGATTGCTTCACAGCTAATTCCTGTTAAGTGGTTTTTTTTTTAGAGAATCTACGGAAAGCACGGCGAATCGCTAATACGGAGTTAGTAAATTGAAACTGTCGTTGCAACTCACAGCTGGTATTCTTTAATTGGTATTCTAAACAAGACAATTCACATGTATTTAGCGACCATGCATTTAGCGTTGCCGTTTTATACCGAAGTTAACTCATCTTCACAGTTTTATCCGATATATTATCCGATATCCATGATAGTGGTTTGGATACCCGCGAAAATCCTTGCGACTCTCTAACGCTAACGAATCCGAGGTAGACATCGATACTTTTAAACGAGCGTCATTACTTGATTTCCTTGAAAATCTCAAGTCCGTCTCGCACGATCTATAATTCGCGATACGTCGTGGGTGGAAAAATTGTAGGTTTGGAGTTATATCTATAGAATCTTTTCCGAACGTGTGCGTGTATAGAAACATGCATGCTAGGTATGTATTAGAAACGACATACGAGTAATAGAAAATAGAAACCGGCAGATTAACACGATCAAGTCTGTGTAATCGAACGGCTTATTATTTCTAGTTAGGCTTCAAGTGAGGAATAATATTTCCATTTATCAAAGGAAATGGAATTATCTATTACAATAATATATCCGCACCCTGGAGCATTTACCGTACAACTCGTTATTTTATCTCATTCTTATTGCCCATAAATGAAAGATGACTCTCGCAAGAGAGGAACGGTAGCCGTTTGTTTTACTTATAAGCAGCCTCCTGGCACTCTTTCCGCATTTGACATTGGTATCATTAACGACAAGATTTCGCTAACTTTAATTAATTTGCTTCGCTGTACACGTTCATTACATCGCTCTCTATATTCCTCTTCATTCTTTTCATGCATTATCGCTTCGTTTACGCTATTTATTATTGTAACGTCGCTTTGCGCACCGTACCTCATTTCCAGAATAAATAGCGACGTAAAGAGAAAATAAACTGTTATTGCCACATACTCCGAGGACGGAGGAAAACGAGACGCGGGAGAGACGCGAGGTAAAACGAACGGGCAGTTAGCGCAGTCTCGAAGAACCCACCGAAAATATCAGCGGTGCTAGATGCGGATCAAAGTCAGTCACATGATTCGCGCGGAGAAGCAGCCGCGACGCTTCTCTCCTCTCTCTATCTCCCTCTCCCTCTCTCTCTCTCTCTCTATCTCCGCCACGCAACAAGTCCTCGTTCTCGCGCGTGTATAGTTACGTGGAACAACCTAAACTCCGTGGAATGCGTGGTGCGTGAGCAAACCGGCTGTTCTCCCTCCGTCTCTTCCTCGCATCTGTCGTCTCTGACGACGACGGAGGTTTCTCCGCTCTCTCGCGCGCAGTCCCGCCAAGGAAAAACGGCTCGGTTGGCCGCGTACGAGGATGCTTTTCGTGTGGCGCGACCGTGGCGTGACGCCGCGCCGCTCCGCTCCGCGCCGCGCCGCGCCGCGCCGGGATCGGCATGCGAGTCGGTAAAGGTGAGGCGAGACTCACGCCCATCCGCTCGACCAATCACCGGTCGCGACGTCATCTCGTACGATGTAACGGAGCGAGTCACCCACGTGGTCGCCGAGCGCCGTCGCGGCTATTTCGGTAGCGAGAAAAACACCGTCCCGTCTCTCGAAAGGACTGATCTAGCGAATCGCTAGACGATCCGCTTTCCCTCCCTCTCCCCAGCCTCTCGTGAGAACTCTCGACCTTATCGCCGAGTTATCTGATCATTAATCGGCTGGCCCGATCTGGACATTGAAAAAAAAAGAATGAAGGACGCGAACACTCGCGCGGTCAGCGAAAGTCTTTCGATTATAATTATTCGCGGTTGCGCACTCAAACTGAATAATTGACACGGATACACGCGATCGATATGACGAAGTTCGGTAAACAAGTCAATTATCTAACGCTCGCATATGCGACGCGAGCGATGATGTAATCCAATGTTCAAACATCGCGCGGGGAAACGCGCCCTGAGAATTTATTCAGGAGACGTCACGTCGGCGTCACGTCGATGCCGTTATCCATGAATCGAGATGGCCCGTGGCCCCGCTGTCGTGATCGAGATCACCGACGGCGCGACTAATATTTACGAATCTGTGGGCGATTCGCGCGTCGCGTTTGTCAGACAACAGGAAGCGGGGACGTATACGTACTCGCGGATCGTTCTGTTTACCCGTTACCGCGATGCATCACGCGCGCGAGATGCACCGAACGAATATATCCTGAATGAATTCAAGGCCGGCGCGACGACTCCCGTCATCGCGCCCTCCTCCTCCCCGGGAACGTCAGACGCGCTGTAAACACAATTTGCAGAAACTCTCGCCGCGAGACCAATCGCGCCTCGTATTTTAAATGGTATTCCCGCCGTCTACGCGCCTCCGCCCGCGGGCTTTAAATTCGAATCCCCGGTAATTCCAGATATGCGCGCTTCGACACTCTCAATATGTCCCGGTTCCCACACACCCCCCCCCCCCCCACCCTCGGCACGTGTCAGCCGTTTATTTCAAGGATGCCAGACTCCTTAATCGATATGAAGTAAATTTGAATCTCGCAGCTGGTCTAGTCGACTCTTTATTTTAATCTGTTAGATTCCGACACGTGTCGGTCGTGAAAATTAAATATCGCTCAAACGAGACATACGTTTTAAATTGTTATCGCGTTATCTTTATTTAACCGGATTGGAAACTGAATCCTCGGGAATTTTTACAAGATGCATTATGTATAACATGAGCTTCTCTTGTCGATGAAATAATATCCAGGAAATGCAGAGGGGAAATTAACACCTTTTCGTTCTAATTATTAATAATATTTCGTCAGATTTTTGATATCGACTCGATAAAAAAAAAAAAATCATCGCGACTTCTCTTCAATCGTTTAATTTGAGTCGCACGCTAACGCCAATGGATTAATGGGTTAGCAAAAATCGATTCGCGTCGCTATCAAAATAAACTCGGGCTTGGACGAGTGAAATACGGGACAGGAATTGGAACACTAATTGTCGAAAAGCTTCCTTTGCCCTAAAACGGATATCCCAGCCCCTTCGATAATCTCGGAACATCGCGTCGCCGTCGAAGATACGGTGGAAGAGGAAGCGGCCCGAACTTGTCTGCGACCTAATTAGATAAAACTCGGTCGATACTTAGAGAATTTTTGCCTGCACGCTAGTATCAATCTTCGCTCTAATTAAACGTCCCGATTTTACAGCGGGGCCAATTACTGCGTTCGCACGGCGGCGCCCAAACGAGCCTGAATCGCGCGCGACGGCTTCCGTCACGGAAATTTTCCTTTTTTACGATCGCCCTCGCCGTCGACCGTTAACTTTAACCGTAGTTTAACTGATCGTTTGTCCCTTGCTCCGGAAACTAGTATTAGACGGGGACGAGGGATCGGCCGAACTAAAGGTAAAGTTAATTTCCGCGCAGGATTAATCTCAAGTATAATTTGCAGCCTCGTTAAAAATGTCTAACGAAAGTGTGCGATATCGGGGTATCCAAGGGGACGACGACCAAGTGGCGTGAGAATTTCGCACGAAATTATTCGCGACGCAGGAGACGCGCCCTTCCCCCCCCCCCAAATTATCGAATTCTAATTTCACCGAGACTTGGCAACCGCCTGGCGAGTGTTTTCGCGCATTGACGTTAAACCGACGTCAACTCGGGGAGGATTGGGCGTCGTGGAAACGCCCGCGCGAAATTGGCCGTTTTTAGCGTTCTCCTCTCGCGCCTTCCAACGTCCTTATATCCTAGATTTTAAGCAGTGACGTCGCCGGGACGTGTCGACGCGGGGGAGAGGGGGAGGGGACGCGCGCGTCCCGCTTTAATCTAGTACGCCGTCGATCCTCCTCCACCGTTATGCACTTGAAGCGGCGTCCTTGACCTACGTTTCGCGAAAGAGACCAGATTGTCACGCGCGGCACTTATTATGTTCATCCCGAAAGTGACGAAAGCCACGTCTGAGAGAGCAATAACGCCTCCGACGCGGCGTCCGTCTTCGTTATCCGGAGTTGACTTAACGCGACGACTTTACGTCTGACGCGGAATTAAAGACGGGACGTGGTTAGCGCGAGTCGAACGCGCGACTCGCCTTGTTCTTTTCGCCAGAAATAGTATACCCGAGCGCGCGAAATTGCACGCGAAATTTGCACGCGCGCGCGATTCTCGACGGTCATCACGCCGCGCGTTTTATTTTTTTTCTCCTCGCGAATCATGACTTTCCGTTTCATGACTTTGCAATTAACACGAATAGGGCACACAGAAAACGGGAGCAGTAAGACGTAAGCAAATTGTAAGTAAATTGACGTAAGCGGCGAGGCAATAGCGTAAGCAGTAGCAAATAAAAAACTGTCCATTTTCTTATTGCTTACGTTTTTCATGTGCTACTGACTTTACCACGCGCGATTCGCGTATATATGATGTCGATTGTTTTGGCGGAATTACGCGCCATCCCTCATCCCTTAACCCTTTCGCGCCTAACGGGACGTATGTGTCCCATCGAAGATTCGAACAATTCTGTTGGGTCTCATGCAGGTCCTGGGGCAAAATTTATGTCGTGAAACATAAAGAAATCCAAAGAAAAAAAAGTCGGCGCGAAAATTAATGTTAATGTAAGAAATTCTGCTCTTATAATTATACTTATCTGCACATACGTACATTATTGCAATTTTCGCACACTCTCATACACTCCTATATACACACATATACTTACACTTATATACTTGTTAACATACTATCTTATATGAAGACCCGGGGGGAAAAACAAGGAATGTGTCAGTTTTACACTTTTGAGTAAAATGAATTTTAAAGTTTGTTATTTCCCCTATACCCGAATGTTCTACCTTCATTTTTTCACTGATTAATACAGTTTTTAATTAATTAAAAGATGTACATTGTAGTATTATCGATGTTTGTAGTATCTCTTAAAAGCTACAAAATGACGTGCGCGCGCGACCATATCTCATTTTTAATAAAAACTGACATTCCTTGTTTTTCCTCCCGGGTCTTGATATATTTTTATATGCTTTTACACTGTTTTTCTGTTTTATTATTTCTTTGTATCTGCTTCGAGTCAATAGCGTATAGTTTTGATCTATTTCTAAATTATATACTTCTGACAGTTAATATAACTGTTCTCTCTTATCTCCTTGTATTAATTATGTCTCAGCGCTTAAGGGGCATTTGTCCCGACGATTCATCATCATCATCATCCCTTAAACATCGCTCTCACGCATGTCGGACGTGAAACGTTCGCATAGCCCCGAATACGGCAGCGAAACACGTGGATAACAGCGGATTCACGTCAAGGAAGTCCGAGCCGAATGGGGAAACGTGAGGCGATCAGCAGAAACGAGATGTTCGGAGGCGCGATTTTGCACGAGTAAAGAACGAGCGGTAATCTCGAAAAACTCACCGTCAGAAGATTTCAAGACGAAGATCGCGAGAGTCATTACGTGAAAGAGGCTGGACGCGCGATATTCCGATACGAGCGGTCTGAAGTTGTAAGGATTCAGCTCGCGCTCGCTGCCAACCTACTCCAATTAAAAAAAAGATCCTCGAGAACCGTGAGTACCGTGACGCAGATCAGACTCGTCTCACTCGCGTTTTCTGCCCGTACCGGGAAATGAGTTGCATCTTCGAGGGATCAAAGGAAATTAATGCGCGAAACGCAGAGCTGAAACGTGCAATTACCCCGTAACGCGCTATAACGTAGTAGAGCGAAAACGTCGAGGCGAAAACGCCGGTCGCCGGTCGTCGCACGGCGATCGCGCGTCACGAACAGGATAGGAAAAGAGGGGGGCGGCTGCTGAGCTGGGATGAAATATATACTCACGGGAATACAAGGCGGTCATGAACAGCGCGAGCCAGGACAGCTGATTCTCCATAGGTGTTTTCATGTTCCGGGCCGCTCTCGTCGTAGAGGATCGCGTGTCCAGCACCGTACGGGAAGTTCGTCGCCGCGAACAGTGATGAGAGAGGAAGGTCCGTCCTTCGGAGAGTCGGGAACGCGCGCGCGACGGAAGGTAGAAAGTAAACCGAGTAGAGCAGAGCGGAACCGAAGTATAGCGTAGCCCCCTGCGTGTATGCGTATTCGTGCGCGCGCGCGCGCGTGTCTGCGCTGTGCGCTTTTATAGTTTTACTCTCACGGCCTCTCTTTCACCCGCGATCCGCGATTCCTCTCTGTGTGTGCGTATCGCGCGACCGAACGTGCACCACTGACTCGCGAGTCGCGACTCGACGCGGCGGCGG
The DNA here is from genome assembly GCA_003063805.1 of Aphaenogaster ashmeadi. NCBI lineage: Eukaryota > Metazoa > Arthropoda > Insecta > Hymenoptera > Formicidae > Aphaenogaster > Aphaenogaster ashmeadi. Next base: position 801,301 of record NJRQ01000041.1, on the reverse strand, counting down.
CGGCAGCGAACGGCGGAGAGAACGCGCGCCGAGTTTCGAAGGCGCCAGCGCGCATGCGTGGATCGCTCACGCCACCGATCCCGCGAATCCGTCTGCCGTCTCCTTCTCCCTCCGTCGCGTCCGCGTTCTCTCTCGCGCGGCTCTCTCCCGCCTCTCACCCTCCTTCTCGCTCGCTCTCACTCCCTCGCACGCGCGCGCGCGCTCGGGACCGTCTTCTCGCGTCATCGTCATCATGCACCTCCGTCGCGCCCGCTGGCGCCGACGTCGTTACGACGCTCGTTCAACTGGCGTGAGATTTTATTAATCGAACTCTTACGAGTGCGCGAGCCAAGGCGACCGCAGGACCGGAGAAAGATGAGAGAAAAGAGAGGGGAGAGAGAGAGAGAGAGAGACGTTTCGCGCGTTTTCCACAATACGATGTTCAATAGGAACATTCATATTCAATACTATGGTGGAGCGAAAAACAATTTTTTTCACGCGAGAGGAGGCATGATCCGGGCTACTCTTCAGTCAAGAAGTATAATGTCCAAATTTAATACAAATCAGAATATAAATTGTAATTTTCTTTAGTTCTACATAGAAGGGTGGTTTGGAAGGAGGGGGGCTTGGGAGGAACTCAATGTGTAGCCACCTCCACGTGGTGGGTTTTGGGTAGCTTGGTAAGTAATCAAGTGAGCAAAAAGTTACACAGCAGCAATGCTAAATGTGTATGATATCAGAATGTATCGCGTCCGAAATATCTGGATTTTGGTCGTTCTACCATATTACTTACTCCCTCTGTAGGAAAGAGACACGCTCGACGAAAACATGCAAAATTTTCCATAAGCTTATATTTTGGAGGTTTTAACTAAAATTTCGAAACTTTGGGGCCCATCCCCGAACAGAAGATATTATCCGATCGGACTGGGGTTTTGCGCACGTTAGTTTAATGTCCCAAGACAACTTTTTTTCACTATAAGAATCTGATCTGTGAAAAAATTTTTTTTCGCTCCACCCTATTCAATACATTCATGTTCAATAGGAATAACTAACCACACACACGTGATTCACAATTATATCCTAAAAATAGATTTGTGGTTTCCTTTGATATCTCTAACAAAACGTAAATGGAAAATACTAAAGCCTTGCTTACATCTACGGGGCTATGAAAAGAATATTTGTCGCAAACATCCAAAGTAATTTTTTTCAATTTGAATTTGATTAGACTAACTTTGAAATCTGGGGACTTATCAGTTATAAAACGAATAACTAGGAAGCCTGACTTGTATCAGAGAGAGGCTTCTCTCTCTGCTTGTATCTAGATTATATAACATGTTTGAATTATATTTCCTCTTTTCGCTCGCAATCTTATCGTGGAATATAAATCGTTTCTTTCTTTCTGTCCAATTGTACGGGCGTTAAAAATAAGTAGAAAATAAATAGAGGGCGGAACTATTCCGTGCGTTACTTTGTATAGACGATACACATCGTGTCGCGGCACATCCGAGATAGATAGAATTTCGAAAAACCATTTTCGAATCCATTCCCCGGGACGGAAGATCGCGGAATAGAAAAGAGTCTTGCTCGATTTTCATTAAAAGTTTCTTAGCGTTACCGGTATGTATGGCGAGTTTTCCAACTTCGCCGGCGCCATTCGCGGAAACTCCCTTCTATGAACGGCGCAGTAAAAAGCTTCGTTCTCGCTTCACTGTTTCGCCGAAAGCAGTTTGTACGCGTTTCGATATATGTACCCGGCTTTCATAATCGCCGTACAAATTGTATCACAAAGCGTCTGTACGGACATTATATATTCCTGAATATCTGTGAAGTAGAAATAATTGTGAGTACGGGCAAAATTCTCTCTCTCTCTCTCTCTCTCTCTCTCTCTCTCTCTCTCCCCCTCCCTCCCTCCCTCTCTCTCTCTAATATTTTCGAAATTGAGAATTTGCATTAAAACGTTAAAATTCTCTATCGAGAATATCTATTGGATGCTATACTCTATCAGGATCATCAACGCTGGAAAGGAGCAACGACCTGCCAATCCGGAAGATATCGTCGCTTGAATAATGAAAATAAACAACGAAATAAGAGATTAAAATTATATCCAAGAATATCCGTTGGAGACTGCGTGGTCTAGGCCATTAATTCAAACTAGAAAGGGGTAACGACGACGTCTATCCGAAGGATACCGCTCGTGGATCCACGATCTTTGAGATTGAAATCCATGCAAATGGGGCGGTCCACGTTTCACGTTGAACTATTTTCTAGGGTTAGAGAGAAAGAGAGAGAGAGAAAAAGAGAGAAAGAAATAAGTAAATAAAATGATGAAGCCCGATAGGGCAGTAAAATGTCGCCAGGACGGTGGTCGCCAAATGACGCACGTCAATGAAGCAGAATAATGCCGCCGGGGATGATCGTTACAAAAATAGGGCAAAGATCAAAGAAAAGAAAGGCCAAGCGGTCGCCAAATGAATACTTCATTGCACGAAAAGAAAATCATCCTTTGGGAAATCAAATTGATTATTATGATACTTATTGTTAGTATCGCTGACGATAATCAAAACAATATGTTTTAGCAATTATTATCATGAAAGAATAATGATTTGATTCTTCGTTTGGCTAATGGCCTCGAGAATCGAGTGAACATTTCATCAAAAAAATCTCAGTCGCTTCCAAAATTTAAAATTCATACCTATTATATTTAAAAATTTTTTAAAACTCGATCTGACAGTTGATGGTGCAAATTTGTTAAACATTTAGGCCCGGTTTTTCATTATCTGGTTAACTTGTGGTTTAGGATTTTGAACAAGTGGCCGAATTGTCAAATGCGATTGGTTAAAATCCTAAACCACAAGTTAACCAGATAATGAAAAACCGGGTTTTAATAAAGTACCAATAAAAGCGCGTTTAATTTCATCTCGTGCCTGTACCTTTATTTTAAACTTAATGTCATCATAGCAACGCGTTTATTCACAATTTATTTATAAATATTTATAAAATATATATATAAATAAGTGATAACGTGAGAAGATAGAAGTTACCTTTATAGATTCCAAAAAAGAAGGCGTCATAAAACGTGCATAGAACTATGAAAGATTGATTTCTCGCTAATAAAATTGAAATGGAACAATCTAAACATAAAAATTTAATAGTTATACCGCATAATTATATGCACGGTCTCCTTATTTTACCTTGCAGCTAATTACACTTTTATCCCGGTGACTTGGTGTCACATATATCTAATATCTTTGACAATACGAATCGTCGCAAAGTATTTTGATTCAATAAAACGTATCATATCGCAAGCAAATAATTGCGTAATAATTCTCATTGCTCAAAAAGGGACGGGGAAAATCGTCGCGTTATATATATGTATAAAACGCGCATTGTTCACCGTTTATATGTATATTTTGCCGGAGCATACGAAAGTTGTTGTAATACCACTTTGCCATTCACTCCCGCGCACCGCCTGTTTAACTTTCATCAGTGGCCTGATACCTTTGTGGTATATCATCTGCAAGTATTAGCATCAAATTGAATCTACGCCGATGCCTGGGACTCGAAGAAATTATGTACGCGTATCCCGGTGACACTGTACACGATACCGAATCGCCCGCGAACGTTTCCGCGCGTCCTTATTCCCGCCCATTTTTTTTTTCCGTTCCATATTCATCGATCGTCCTCTCGACTCGCGAAACGCTCTTCTTCTCTTCTCTTCCTCGTCGATCGCGCTTTCATTTTTTTCTTCTTCGTTTTTCGTCGATTTTCAACCGACTACGACTGCCATACGCGACGACGTGGCGACGGCGACGGCGACGGCGACGACGACGACGACGACGGTGGCGATGTAATGTCCTTAACATCGATTTCTCGCCGGCGAACGCTAAAATAACTGACGTGACATCTCGCACACGCACAACGGGATCTATCCTCCCGCCGCATATTCCCGCGAGTTCGTTGTCTTATTCTGAATTTTGGTCGCTCGATATATACCGGAGAAGATCGACGTCAATAAGGACTCGCTCGCGCGGCACGTACTCTCTTCATGGTTTTTCCGTATCTTCATTTCTTCACCTCTTTTCCGGGGAAAATTCCAGTCACCGACGAATACGGGGACCTTCCCTCATTACTCGCTTTAAATGACACACTTTCCGATATCAAAGTTAAAGACACAAGGACGAGAACGATATTCTCGCGGGAGATGAAATAAAGCGAGATGAAATCATCTCTAACGGAACGTTTGTCTCTTAGCTGGGTCACTCAATGGCGCCAATCCGCCTTTCGACAGACGCGACCGGGACGAGACGGGTTTCGTCCTTTGCCATGCAGGGAAAAGGGCGAATTCTGCGAGTGAAGCTGAACGCCAACGAGACGTGACGTTGCGATTCGTGACGTAAAACTTCGAGACTGAATTAGTCGCGGCTCATTTAGCTTTCTCGGTGCACCTATTGTCGTGGCACCGAACGGCCGGCCCGACCGACCGACCGATGACGCGAACTTCGCCAATTGGAATATTTAAAGCTCCAGTGCGCGAAGAGAGGAAGAGGGAGAGAGAAAGAGAGGCGCGCATTAACGACCAACCGAGCTCGAAAGTAATTTTGAGGCTTCCCTTGCAATATGCACGAGGGGATACGGCCGTCTCTGTGCCACTCGCGCGCTTTTGTACACTCGGCCCTCGGCTATTCATGAGTAGCCACCAGGTCCCGAGTAATCGCCCTATAACGAACGACGATCCTTTCCTCCCCCGGGTGAACTTATAAGAGGGATATTGACATCCCCCGTCGGAAAATCGGTCGCGCGTCCGCTGATAAATTCGACCTGGCGATATTTCGCCTCTTGATTCCCATTCCCTAATTTCGTAACGCTTCGATCCTTCTATTGTGCGACCGAAATTCGGAATTAGACGATCGTATTTAGCGGTTAGGAGAGACCGCGGTGGGAATACGCGCCTTGTGTTGCACGACAGGGAAGTTAACGTCAGTTATTTTAGCCGAACTCGATCAGCGTCAGTTCTACGTTTGATTTGGGGGTTTGTTTATATCATTGATGTCGCCCTGCTGTCGCGGTCGGATAGAAAATTGAACAGCAGTCGACGTTAAGATTTGCGTAATTGCGAGCTTGACATTTTGGAGCAATTTAACGTTCAATATACAGGGTGTCTGAGACCACCCGTACACCCCTTTTAAAATGAAGGAAAATGGTTTTTATCAAAAATCTTGAAAATTTTCATGAGTAAATCAGATACGCTCTATCGAATTGTAATATTTTCATCTTCCGGTACTAACCGGAAATGAGCTGGATCGGAAGTCAAATTTTTTAAATAAAACACGGCACTTTTTATTGCAGATTCGGATTACACTAAAAAAAATAAGAAACTTTTGTCTCAAACATTTTTTCTGAAAATGTCTCCATTGATCTTGAAATGATCTTGAAAGTGTGACGAAAAAATGAACTTTAACTGCGTTTCTGGGTGAGTGAATGTGTGTTTGTTCAAGCAAAGTGTTCAAAATGTTCAAAGTGTTCAAAGTGTTTATTTTTAACACTTTGCTTGAACAAACACACATTCACTCACCCAGAAACATGGTTAAAGTTTATTTTTTTCGTCACACTTTCAAGATTAATTCAGGAGACATTTTCAGAAAAAATGTTTGAGACAAAAATTTCTAATTTTTTTGCGTGTAATCCGAATCTGCAATAAAAAGTGCCATGTTCCATATAAAAAAGTCGACTTTCGATCCAGATAACTCATTTCCGGTCAATACCGGAAGATGAAAATATCACCATTCGATAGAACGTACCGGATTTACTTATCAAAATTTTTGAGATTTTTGATAAAAACTACTTCCCTTTATTTTAAAAGGGGTGTACGGGTGATCTCAGACACCCTGTATATATATTTTTTTTTTCGGGTGGTAACTTTAACACAAATTTAACGTTTATTTTCGGATGGTAATTTTGACAGACAGTATTTTCGACGCTGTCACGTCGAACGATTTTTTCGGGGAATGAGAGTTTCGAGCGAGTACAGTGTCGGACGCGATATGCTCCGAATCGGAACAATCCAGATACATTAGATTTCATATTTGCAGAGGTACCGTTCAACATTAATTTGGTATCTTAAGCTGCTCAGGACGCTGAGTCAATATTATGTCATGCGGCAAATTTGCTTTTAACAGTCTAGGACGGCAGTACGACGACTGAATTAAGTAGGTTTCCATTGAACGCGCGGAAAATCAGAGAGAAACGAAGTACATCGCGCGGAAGAGGGAAAAAATAAAAGGCCGGCAAGGGAAGATCGAGGCGCGCGTACACGGCTTAACTCCGCGGACTGGGTGCTTTACGACCGTGGCTATAAAGTTCCCGCTAATTCCCGCCTTGCAAACTTTTTCTCAGAGGTACGAAGACAGACAAAAATATCGTCGCGAAAGTTCCTTTGATAAGCGCATCTCCGAAGAAGGCCGCCGCCGTAGCGTATATAAGGTCTTGCTGAAGGGCGGTTAATCCCGCGAGGTGAGATTTTGACGGATAAAACCAGCGGTTTTCCCCAGACTTCGTGATGGAATAACGACCGATGAAAAGCGAACCGGCAGAACCTTTGGATCCTCGTTTTCGAGGAGAGGTGAACGGAATATCCGTGTGTGTTTTAAACTGTTTAAGCAAAGAACCGTGACCATTCGTGCGTAAAGCCGTAACCGTTCATGCGAACTCTTGCGATTTAGCACGATTATATTGCGCGTCATGGGCTAGTCAAATAATTATAAGGGATGGATGGATGTGTGTGATTAAGGAAAATTTGTAATCCAACTCTTTTCTTCCCTGTTGAAAATTTCCAGGTGGATTCCTATGGGAATCCATGAGAATCCATATGGGATATTCAAAATCTATGTGTGAAAATCCATATGGATATTCATGTGGCATGGTATAATTATATAGGAATTTATATGAGATACTTCATTGAAATCCGTAAAATTATATAAGAATCCATATGGGAAATCAATATAATATAATCAATATACAATCAATATAATACAAACAATATAATACAATCAATATAATATTCTTATATGGATTCCTATATGTATTTAGGTATGGATTCCCAGTATTGATTTCTCATATGGATTCTTATATAATTTTACGGATTTCCATTAAATATCCCATATAAATTCCTATATAATTATACCATACCACATGAATATCCATATGGATTTTCACACATCATGTGGATTCCTATATAGATTTTGAATATCCCATATGGATTCTCATGGAATCCCATGGATTTCCATAGGAATCCACCTGGAAATTTTCAACAGGGTTGGCATGTAAGCTGAAATAAATAATACTATTGCGCGTCACGTTATTACTCTTTCTCGTACGTTGTACCTATATACCTACATGGGAAGAATGATTTTGCTGAAATATCTAAAAATTTGGCCAGATACACTGAGAAAAAATATTTGTTGAAAAAACAAAATATTTAGTCCGATACGTTCAACGTAAAACATTAGTTGGTTTAACTAAACATTAGTTGAATTAGCTAATTCTTGATTAAAAAATTTTGATGGTTGACATGAATGAACTGTACCCTTTTTAATTCAACTAATGTTCAGTTAAACCAACTAATGTTTTAGTTGAACGTATCGGACTAAATATTTTGTTTTTTCAACAAATTTTTTTTCTCAGTGTACAGATCTAAAAATAATTTTGTTTGAATCATTTAAATAATTACGTAGAACGCTCAAAATAGTTGCTGAAAAATCAAAAGCAGCATTATCATCATGTTTGTGTGTCCTACACAGTTACTTTTGATGGACTGACAAAATTATTTTCAGATCTGTATTTGGTCAAATTTTTAGATACTTGAGCAAAACCGTTCTTTCCGTGTACGAATCATCAGGGTGATCCTAGAAAAAAATATCCCCGTCCCTTCCCCATGAGATAGTAATCAAATTCAAGTGGTATCTCGAATTGATCTATAAAGCGAGAGGATAAGTTGGTGTCGCGAATAAAGTTTGCGGTAAGCGCGGCTCGGGCCACGAAGCGACAAGACGAACTCTTAAATCCGAAATTTTCAATGCGGCTGAAACTTGGGGAACATTCGGAGAGATCGCGAGCTCAGACGCGCATCCGTCTCACGGAAAAACGACCCGCCAGTTTTTCTCCAAAGACACCCGACATAATTTCGCCTCGCCTCGGATGTTTTCATAAGCGGAGCGAACGGTCGGAACAATGTTTAAAGAAAAATTTCGTAGTTCTCTCAATTCTGCACTTTTACCGATATCCAACAAAAGATATCGGTAAAAGGATAGCGGCGTGGAAAATAAAGGGATCGACGCGGTATCCAATGTATTTTTTAACGGATTTATAGGTCGCTCGTCTTTTTGCACATCAATAATCGAGAATTTTTTCCAACGCGATATTACGGAGTTATCGTTAAGAATTAAAATACATTTTGCTTGAAATAAATATAAAATTACGGATTTTACTTAAAAAATATAAACCCGATATAAAATTACGGGCACAAACGAAGATTGCATTTTTCCGCGGGATTTAAAGTAGATTCGCCTCGACAGAAATTTTATTTGAGACATAATCGCGCAAAGATATATTCAACGCTGGGCGGTTTTATCAGGTCTCTGAGCTTTTGTCGGGGGGGGGGGGGGAGGGAGGGAGAAAAAAAGTGCCCTGATTTGCGCTCTCTGCAGGCGAATCTTTTTGCCGCGTTCCCTTTTCCGTTTCGACAATTTTGACGGACAGGCTTGAAATCCGATCCCATCACATAATACCCAAAAGCACTCGCGCAATAATGGAGCCATCGTGTTATTCGGCCGGCGCGGCGGCGAAGGCACACGCGGAGTTTCAAATCGAAACGGTCGGGGAAGGGAGGAGGAGGAGGACGGCCCCGGGAGGTGGGGGCCGCAGGCAGGGTGGCATCCCCCGGGACTGAGAAATCCGTTTCTGGGCAAACTGTCTTGCGAGTAGTTCGCCGGATAGTTTCGGATCCAGATTCCCGGGAGTTAAGCCAAACCGCCTTCTCAAGCGAGACGACGCGAGGGTCGCGTCCCTCCCCCACCCCTCGTCTGGATCTTCTCTTTCCCTCTTTGGTGGCGCGACAGTGTGCGGTCCCGATGGCTGAAATGAGATCCGTTTGCTACTCCTAGTTACGGGAATAACGCACCGAGGCCGGATTTATGACGGCCGGGGTCAAATAAATCGCGGATTATACGACTTGACGAGCACTTTGAGAAGCTTTCTGCGTCCCTCCGGTCACCCCCCCCTCTCTCTCTCTCTCTCCCCCCCCGACGACTTCTTGGAATTTATCGCCATTTAACCCATTTAACCCTTTCGGGGACAGTCTATCCGTTATGCGAAATATTTGCATCATTTATGAGATATACTCTTACACGATTGCAGACGACTGGAATTTCTTTGTGGACTTTACGGGCGAATCTTTCATTTACGCGGTACTCTCTTATTCGAAATGAAGTGAACACCGACGGACGTGCTAATTAAAAAACTTTTAGACTATGTATATATTACAAACCGACGGATACTTCGGTTTACACCGTTTTTTTTTATGACTTTTCAAATCCTGAAGACCAAATAGATCCACGTAAAGGGTCTTGTTGAGAGCGAGAAAATAGAATATTTAATTATATTTGCTTCCTAATAATTCGAATAAGAAAAATAAAAATTGTGACGAGGTATTCGAAACTTGAATACTCGTACGTCCGGAAGCGAGTCAGCGTGTGACGCTGAATATAAACGAATATACAGGATCTTATTTCCTGGTCTCGTCCTAATATTCCAGCGGGACATTTTGCCAAATGTTTCTCGCCGTGGGAACGATTTCGAAAATCGAGTCGCGAGCGCAGGCAGAAGTACTTATCCCACTCTCTAATACCGCCGTCCGCGTTATCGCCAGGTGGAGGATACAGGAGCAGCCGCGCGCTCTCTTTTTCTCCCTCCATCCCTTTTTTCCTTTTTCGCTCTTTCCACGGAGTCGAATTACCTTCCTGTCCACCGACAAACCCCGCTGGAAAACTTGGCATAGTCCGGGCGCCACTATCTATTCAATTTTCGCCAAGTTAGCGGAGTCGTTGCCAGTCGACCGACCAACCGGACGTTTTGTCTTTTCTCACCTCTCGCGAAAGAAAGATGATGGAAGTCGCTTGCGAAAAGAGGGGTGGAAAGGAAAAAGAAAGAGAGAGAGAGAGAGAGAGAAATGCGCGCTTTACGCGCGAACCTACTTCCTGGAGTTACTTATGGCGCGAGATAGCAGGAAAACGCGTTTCTGTCCGCCAGGATGATTTTTCATCTCGCTCCTTTTCGCCTCCTCTGTATTAACGTTTAAAGCGTGTTGCTTATTGATCCATTCCCTCCAATGCAGATTGTATTTTCGTATCTCGGTATACAGTATATACACTGTTTGATTTATATCTGTATATAGGGATACCTTCGACTCCATGCGCGTTAAATATAACAGAAGCGATATCTATGGCAGAGCGCTCGATACGCGCTTAAATAAAAATATTAGCGTCTTCGCTTGAGAAAGTACCCTGAATAAATTCTCCCATCAGATACATAGGTGTGAATAAAACAGGAGGAATAATCAACATTGTTTTGTTAGAACATTTTTTATATATCTAATATTTATTCATAAATAAATTATATGGTGCCAATTCGTAGACAGATTTGCAATTATACAATCTAAAATGCGGTCGACAATCTTACAACGCACCAGGAAAAGGTTCTACTCTGTTCTTGCGTAGAAGAAATTTGACCTTTCTGTCCATGTCCTCGTTGTAGATCGACTTGCACGTCTCGAAGTTGATCCTACGTCTGACCTGAGTCGGTTTCTCGTAGAACCTCGTGCGTCTGTACTGGCCGAAGATGTCTTCTTTGGACAGGATGCGATTTAACATGCGACATGCCTTCTCCACATCGTTGTTCCTAACGAAGATCGTACGGCTCATAAATTGAATGTGGCGTTGAAGACCCATCTGGAAAATAATGTCAAGAACAATTACATTTTTCCATTTTTTTCTCCATGAACGTTTCACATAAAGCTAAAGAATTTATTGTCTAGAATTTATCTTTAGATCTTTTTGTAGAGAACACAGCAAGACGTATGACAAATGCTCTAAAAGCGTCTTTAGTAAAATTAATATAACGCTAGAAAAATGTCAGAATTTTTTCCGTTCAGTATGATTTTAGTATAAGATTATTAATAAATATGTATTTACTGCGCGTAGCTCCGATTTTTTAGGTTAGGTTAGACTGTCAACCAATCTTCGCGCCGTCTTCGTTGATATCTCCGATAACTAGAGACACTTTTCGCGTATCCACCCAAAGTAATTATGTTTCTCAATAAAATATGCCGCAAGAAATCATTAATTCACTTGCAAATTAATACTTTGCGCTTTCGAGACCGGACGACGCAACTACTTTCAGCTGTGGCTGGAAATTGTACACGTGGCACCATCTAGCGGCCGCAGGTCGAACTGATACCTCCCTGCCGATAGCCTAATTAATTATCGACCGATTCTGGCGGATAATCGTAAAACAATCGTATATGCCCCAGGAATATTACATTTAGCAGCGTAATTATGATAAAATAGACCACCAAATGATGGGCGATCTGCAAAATAGAGACGAGCGTTACACGCGCGGAGATCTGTGATCACCGAATCGTGATGTACACGTAGGATGACCAGATCGCTTGATCAGAGGAGTCTAAAGTAAAATTTTACATAAAATTATAACTGTTATCAATAAATTTTTATTAATGCCATAAATGTTGATAATCTCACGAAAGAAAATTATTTATCTATATTTATTATCGCTTTGTAACTAAAAACATTTTAAAAAACATAAACTGAAAATCAAAAAATGCAACTCATCGCATAAATGTTATAATGATTGTGTTATAATGATGACATTACGTACCGTCTCTATATGTATGTAAATGGAAAGGAAAAAAAAACGCTGATGTGCACGGGCTCGAAATCCCACCACTCGACGAATTTTATCAAAACAGAAAGAGTACAAAGAGTACGTTTTCACGGAAGAAGTAAAAAAGGTCAAGAAAGCATCTGTACTCTTCTTTATAATTCAACAAAAGCATGTACTCTTCAAAAAAGTACGTCTGGTTATCCTACACGGAAAGAATGGTTTTGCTGAAATATTAAAAAATTTGGCCAGATACAGATCTGAAAAATAATTTTGTTGGATCATCAAAATAATTATGTAGGACACTCCAACATAATGATAATGCTGCAAAAAGTTTTGATGTTCTAGCAACTATTTTAGGCGTCCTACATAATTATTTTGATGATCCAACAAAATTATTTTTCAGATCTGTATCTGGCCAAATTGTTTAATATTTCAGCAAAACCGTTCCGTGTAGATGTACGAGAGTAATTGCGCGTGAATTACTTCTCGGTCTTTCAGGTTGTAGCCGAATCCCCATCGGCACACGCAGAGCCAGGCGCATAACGAGAGCATGAGTAGAATAAGGGCGAACGGAGAAGCGTGTATATGTACGACGAACATTTGTTCATGTTGTTCCTCCTCGTATCTTCAGCTCCTCCGGGCGACGCATATCTTCGCGAGGATCGCCATGTCGCTTCCGAATTTGTTCAACGAGATTTCGCTCGTCTCCATCCCGTACCTACAAATTCTCCTCCCGACGAGATGGATCGGCTTCGTGGTCGGTTCCGTTTACTAAACCTCGCGAAGAGGATGTATTATTATTTTATAAATTGGGGTCAGCACGCTGTCGATAATTCACGCGACATTTCCATACGCGACGACCGCTTGAAAAAGAGAACTAAAAATTTTGTGAAGATGATATATCCACCAAATGTTGATGTGTCCGAAAATGATTTACTTCAGACAGCAAATAACGATATCGCAAAAGCAATTATTAATATCTCGTTTATGTTTTTTTCGATAAGCGTTATTTGAGGCAGGTCGGCGAAATTGGCGGTAATTGTTTGATCGATAGGTCGCGGTCGCTGTACCAGCACGGGCTGATGGTCAGAGGTGTTTCGAACCCGAAAACGAATATTTTCTGATGAGAAAAAACCTTTTTCGCTACTTTTTGAGAGAGAATTTGCCGCAATCTTAATGCACGTCGTAAAAAATGCCTCCGAAGAAGAAGAGAGAGATCGCGCCGAAGAAAGAGGCTGTGCAGGAGGTGAAACATACTGAGTAAGCAAATGGACACGAATTGACGCAGACGAATCGTTCCACAATTGCGTTTTTGTATTGACTTTATTATTTATTTTACTGTATTAATCATATAATATAGTAATGAATTATAATGTAATAATTCATAGACATCATAATAATTTTTAGACAATTTTTAGATCAATATTATTCCGTATTTTTTATGTTTCTTCTGGAGAAGCGAAATAGGATTCGGTATATTTTTTCAAAAATGAATAAGACGAAATCGAAATGTAGGATTGAGCGATATTAGGTCCGTTTCTACAGAGCAGAACCGGAAATTGTGGAGACAGCGGAGCCGGAGCCCCCGAAACAGGTGTCCTTGCTCACCGGCGAACCTTATGGACCTCGAATTCGTCTTGTCAGCGAGAAAGCCGAGGAGGAGAGCTCGGATGACGAGCCGGAGTCCGAGGACGAAGAAGAAGCCAGATATCAGGAAGATCACCCGGAAGTGCCTTCCGAGTTCTGGCACATACAGAAGCTCATCAAGTACATGAAGGCCGGCAATCAGACCGCCACCATGGTGGCCTTGTGTTTATTGAAGGATTACGATCTCACCGACAGGGTTCGTGTTATATATTAGACTGCAAGAAAAAAATGTCAACTATTATATAATGAAATGAATAACTCTATACATACATTCTTCGCTTCTTTATTCTTTATTCTATCATTATCGTTAAAGCAGATCATACAGAAGGCTATTCAAGAAATGGGCGGTCTCGAAGTTCTGGTGAACCTCCTCGAGACGAATGACATCAAATGTCAGAACGGCTCGTTGTCAGTCCTACTGCAAATCGCGACTTCCACGGAAATGAAGCGATATTTAATTGACTTGGACATTACAACGCCATTGATCCAAATGCTGAAGCATCCCGCCAGAGATATCCAGGTCGTTCATTAATTTACCAATAGCTCTTTCGACTTTATCGGCTAACGTTTTTTCCAAAGTATATTTTTCTGAAGTATTTAGTTTAGAATCCGATCGGTTTATCAGTCAACAACATTTTCAAGTTAAAAATGCTACAGTTCAAAATGTCATCTTTTTACGCAGTTATTGTTACATACTTTTTTATCATATTATATAATATTAATTTTTTATTGTTTCAGATTTTGGCAGCCGAAACAATGGCCATTATAGCTCGGGTCAGGAAGGCCAGAAAGCAAATCAGGATTCGTGGTGGAATACCGCTCATAGTAAATTATTCAGTTGCAATTCCTCAAATAAGACGAATGAGTCGTCTCAAGATTCTTCTAGAATGCTGTGCATACGATATTTAATGTTTAAATATCAAAGCATATCTTTTTTTAACGTGGCCAGCATGACAAAATCGCTGATTTTTTCAAATTTTGGTTTGACAGCTGGACGTAATGGACGTGCCGGACGAAGTTCTCCGCCGGCAGTACGACGAATTGAGCGAGGCCAGCAAGGAACTCGTGGCCGTCGCCATAGGTTGCGCCAAGGTCCTAGATTCCTTGGGTAGCAGTCCGAAGGTCAAGGAGGAACTTCGCAAACACGGCGTCGTACGCTTGATGTCGCGTTTTCTGAGATCGAAGTACACTCAGCTGATCGTACCCACGATGGGCGTCGTGCAGCAGTGCGCTGATCTGGTTTATTGAGTTTTTTCTTCTAAAGTCTATTAACAGTATTAATGAAGATAACGTAATCATCTATTTATGAAAATAATTTTCATTTGAGAAATGCATAGAGATTATGAAACTAAATCGTGAAAAACATGATTATCGCTACATTAATAATTAAAAACAAGTTAAATATCGCGAGATTTCAATATTAGACCTAGATATCGCGGGACTATTACTATTATTCGAAATCCACTATCGCACTTATTAAATGATCGTAATTTGTTAAAAAAAACTTATTTATAGAATTTCAACATAAATATCTCTCTGCACTGTCACATTTATTCGTATCTGCAGAACATTTTTAGAGAAGCGTTCGAGCGAGTGGGCATTATCGACGACCTGGTGCGACATTTAAAGAACGACAATGTAAAACTTAAGGAGAATTCTGCCTTGGCCATCTTCAAGTGCGCTTCGAACCGGGAGACTCGAGGGATGGTGCGTCGAGCCGGCGGTCTGGACCCACTTTGCAAACTCGTGCAGAGCGACGAGGTGCGCGCCAACAAGCGTCTGCTGGCCGCGGTCACCGGCGGCGTCTGGAAGTGTGCCATCAGTCCAGAGAACATAATAAGATTCAATCAGAACGATCTGGTAGCGTCACTGGTGCCCCTGCTCGAGGAAAACGAGGACGAACAGGTGTTGGCCAACGTCGTGGGCGCCCTCGCCGAGTGCTGTAAGGATCCCGCTAACAGGGACGTCCTGAAGACTAACGAGGGTTTACCGAAACTGGTAAAGACCGTTCAAAGTCCCGGGAGTACACTCCTGTCCGTGGTTTTCTTCTCTCTCTCTGCTACTAGGCCAAACTTCTTCGCGTATCGAACGATAACTCTGTATGTTTGTACGCTAGGATTATAGAAGGGAATAGACACACAGATGGTCTCAAAGATGTAACGTAATGGAAAATCGAAGCTTTTTTCTTTCTCGGATAAGAGGTACTTTTTATGTACATAGAAATGTACACCTGAACTTTAAGCCAATTAATTGTGTCACGTGTGCTAACAATAACTAGATTATATTGAAAAAAGTAAAAATTATTTGAAAAACTGAACGTAGATAGAAGAGAGATCCCTTCGACATCCAGATCAAATATTCGGATCGAAATAATGAAACCAGTAGCCGTGATTCTTTCAACGATCCTCGAGCGATTATTAGATGAATTCTCATCGTGTATGTTAACAATTTAATGGTTATCAATTTTGTTATTAGAATATCGTTGCGTTGACCCATTTACGTTTAATTATCCTATTCGAGAGTTTATATGAGAGATAATTTCCAAATGAGGCGAAAATTGGATTGCGCATTGGAGGGTTCGCGAGTACCGCTCCCGATGATTAATCGAGTTAACGTGCGCCACGCCGTTCCCGCGACGATCGATGTTTCCTCGTTACTCCGGTATTGGCGATACCGCAGAATAAGTACTTCAGGGACCTTTGCAGATTAGACTGTTGAGTGCCACGTACGAGCCATTACTGGAGAACGTGCCACTGGTGTTGAAAGAGTGCGCCGTCGACGAGAGATGCATGGACATTATCAATGACTCGGAGCATCGGCTGGACGGCGTACGATTAGTCTGGTCCTTGCTGAAGCACCCCAGCGACGTGATCAAGCGCAACGCCTGTCTCGCTCTGGTCCCTTGTATTCGACACGCCAAGGACTCGCCGGAAATGGTACGCGCCTTCGTGGGCGGCTTGGAGCTCACGGTCAGCCTCCTGGAGAGCAAGGACACGGAAGTGCTCAGCGCGGTCTGCGCTATGATCGCGGAGATCGCCACTGATCCTGAGAACCTGGGCATCCTGACGGATCACGGTGTCGTGAAGAAATTGGCCGCCCTCGTAGAAACTGTTGGTTTACGATGATGATTTCTTCTCGAATTTTATGCGGTTGCTTCATGGAAGAAAGGACAATAGTTAATATATTCGCGAGAATGATGAGTTTTTATTTTTACGTTATAAAATAAATTAGTAAACGATTAATATTTTTCTTTTTGCGGACATATGGAATAAGATATAATGCTAGTGTGCTTCTTATATAATTTCTCGTTTTTTTTTGTCAGATTAATTATTGAATTATGATACTTAAAAGATTACTTCGTTTTTTCATGAAGTAATCGCAAATATTTTAGATTATTAAATATTTTTAATCGAAACATACGCAATAATGGGATGTCTTTTTTTAAGGACGATGAGAACTTGCGCGCTAATCTGACGTTAGCAATAGCTTATTGTTGCGATTGGGATCGGAACAGTTACGAATTCGGCAAACTAAATGCCGTTGCGCCGCTCGTTAATTACATGACCAGCAAGAACAAGGACGTGTTGAAGGGTGTTTGCATTGCCGTGTACCATTTGAGCAAGGAGCCCTTAAATTGCGTGACCATGCACACCTGCGGCGTTATCAAGGTACAATTAGGCGCTTACGTCTCTTGCATACGTGACATTAATAGTATCGCTCGATGTTAAAAGGGCGTAACTACATTCTACGAATCAAATCCTCGAAGAAAGAATTTGTTTTATTTTAAAATAGACATTTCCTCATAAACACTATAGTAAACACATCAATTTATAGCATTATAAATGTTTATAGCAGTCTTTTAATACGAATCCATAGATATTTTTTAACACGAATCGACAGAGATATCTTCATAAATGTGGAATGTTCAATAAAAAAAATGCGAGTTCGAATATTTGAAATTACGTCTTTTTAACGAAGGACAATTTGATTAATTATCGCGTCAATATACTGATAACAAATTACATTCTCCGTGCTTCTCGTCTTCGAAAATTCTGATTAATGTTTAAAAACGTCGATGGAATTTTCAAATAGCACGTATTGCGCTTGGTGGGCTCGGATGATCCAGAGGTACAGATCGCAGCTGCATCTACTATCCGTCATATAAGGAAACTCGCGTTAACAGCAGAGAAATTCCACTTCAATGAAATGTAAGTTTCATATTTTTCATGAATTTGAATCCTAAAGAGCACAACCCATATCCTATTTAAACTGAAATTGATCAATATTTGTTTTATTTGTAATTACGAATATCGGTAAATAATTTTCAATTAATTTGATAAAATATTTCTGAAACAAAAAATCGTTTTCGAATATTCGCAATTTATTTACGGAAACTTGTTAGTATTGTGCTTATATATACACATTTATTTACGCTCTTCAAAATAAAATTATTTTAATTGTTTTGCTTTTACTATTTAGTAAAGCTGCTATATATGATCATTTGGGTTTTCCATAGGAGTTCGTTGCAGGAAATCGATTTCAATTTGTGAATAACATCAAGTTATCAGCGAAACAGAGAAACAGAGAGGAAGAAAAGGAAGTGTATAAAATAAAAACATATTTATTGCGGTGCGTGTATAGTGGTTTATAATTTTTGTCAATATCTCTAAATTTACAATTTTATTTAAAACCCGTAACATCCTCCTCTCAGCAACACCGGTAACACCATATGCGTACGAAGAACTTTAAAAGTGACGGAAGAAAGACATAGAAAAATTGTCCTTATATTTTCATAGAATCCACAAATGGAACACCGACTTGGTCGGATACATGATTATTAACTATTAAGTTGTACAAGACGGTGGTTTAATTTGAGCAATATACACATATCCTAAGTTTGTTTCCGTGTACTTCAAAATCGAAGCTATTTGAGGATGTTGGTAGAATATACTATAAACATAAGGAGACAATCGCATGCAAGTTACAACGCAATCTCACATATATAATGTACAAATTTAAGCTAATTGTGCGTGTCGCTTCATTGACGACTCGTGAACCAACTAGAAGGCATAATTCTTAATTCGTCTCAGAAGTTCTGCCTTACTGCGACAGACAATATAACAATTACATGGCAACATTTGTTATCAAAGATTTCAAATTTTTAGTTAAATTAGATTTATCTTTACGTATCTGAATATCATATACCGTTTCCGATTAGATCCTTGGATCTTTACTATTTTTAAATATTTAAACCATCCTTACCAGCTTCTTATCAACAGCGCCTGATAAACTTATCTAGTAAAACATACATAGTAAAAGCCGGTTTCACCAACATTGATTTTATCTATTTCAGACTGATACCGTAAATATTTTAAGATAACAAACCGAAACATTATTAATATATAACTAACCTTCTTAATTTAGAAAAAGATAAAGATTTAATTAAATAAGATGAACAGAATTTCATGTTGGTGAAACTTTCTTCTAAAAAAAAGTAAACTCTATTCCAATACACGTATATCATCAATGATTACGCAAATGGCAAAAATACACGCGACCAATCTATCCTATTATACAAAAACACTCCAAGTTTTGTTGGCTCGGAACCATTATAAACGATAAGCCGAGCTTATCTGACAATAAAACGCTTAATTCCATTCTGCAACTTTTTTTAATCACATTACTTTGTAATTCTGAAACCAGGCTATTATACTGTAAATAATTTATTTTCAGAGGGAGGTTTTTTTCATTCGTGCGTCTTTCGTATTCACTATCTATTCACAATTTTGGACAACTTTGGTTTTCCCTGATTCATTTGACAATTGCTTATTGTATCTAGGATAATCAAAATTTCTATTTGTTTGGCATTTTCTTCATTTTTGCAGTCGTTAATGTAACAACGCTCAATAATATTCGGTAAAGCACAAAATTCACGCTCTCTCTGCTAGGAATGAGTAAAAAGGGGAAAGACACAAATGGACTTTCTATTTGTTTGATTTACAGCTTCATTAATCTTGCTTGTTGGTCAGCAACGCATCTGCCGCAGTTTTGACTGCTACAAGAAAAACATGTCCTTATATTCCTGCTTTGATTTATACCGCAAATAAATATTTCTCCGGCATGTCAGTTCATTTCAGAGAAGCCAGATTATTTTTAATAAAAAATAATGGCCTTACCTGTATCACGTGCAGTGGATAAAAATCTGTCTAATCCAGGCTGATACTGAATGAACTTTGGACGGATGACACGTCGATACAGAATCAAGGAACCGTTATACTCGTTTGGCGCCATCAACCATATATAGAATATAGACTGCATCATAAATTCATAATTTACAATATTTGCTCATGCGACCGAGTCTGTCTTTAACATCAATGTCTTTAAGGTTATACCTTGAACAGCCAGTAAACCGGAAACCAGCAGACAATATACTCGGAAAAGAACTCTATTATAGTAAATACAGCAAAAACGACCCAGTAAGTAAGCCATTTAGTGTCGTCGTCCTTCTTGGGACTTTCCAGCGCTTTCATAGATTGGTATGCGGGGTAAACAAAACCGATTATATTACATACTAGCTGTTGTCCTAATCCAAACACCAAGTATATGGCCAGCAGCATCAATGATCCTACCAATACATAAATGACAAAAGTAATAATAATAACAACGTCCTTCTAAATTACTCCTATTCAAATTTAACGTACTGCCGTTTGCGGGAATTTAATGCAAACGGACAGAAGATATTCTGGAGGCGATACCGTCATGCGATTGCACGATGACCCGAGCAAAGATCAACAGGTTGTAGATTTTCGGAAAAGATCAAAATGTATTTATCGAAGAAAGAAGCGGCGTATATAACGTGAAAAAGGAAAAAAAGGACATGGAGCTCGTTATTGCGTAACGAGCGCGCGATAACGAGTTCCGAGAAACCGCAGGATCGCATTAACATGAATGCTGAATAATTATCTAAATGCGGCCGAGCAGGCCAATCAATAGGAATGACTGGAAATCCGCGTAATCGCACCGCCGGGCGACTCACCGACAAAAATGTACAGCCGATCGATGCCGGTCTTCTCCTCCGCGTGGGCGAACATCTTTGTCCACGGCTTGCTCTCGTCCTTCAACGCTTTCTCGAGATATTCTTTCACGGCGACGATTCGGGCCATTTTTTTCGGCGGATTTAACTGTCCTTCAGCAAAAACCGTGCGCGTAAGCGTTGGTTAACCGTACACCTGTTCGCCACCAGAGAAATATGGCCGACGTTCGATATCGACCGATCGACACGTTCGATGCTTCTTTCTTTCTCAATCGCGCCTCGCGATATCTCTTGAGATCTCTCGATTAGACTCTCGAGATCTCTCGATTTATCGCTATTCAAAAATGCCACTCGACAGAATCTATCCTTCTCTTTTTCACAAGGCCTTACTTTTATAACAAAGATTTTTATTTTTTTTAAACAGATTTATTAATTTTTTATTAACACATTAACAAACGGCTCAGATCTTAGGCGCACGTCGCATCATAAAAGATCCACTCTTCGTGGTAACTCGCGCTGGAAATAAATTAGGCTATAAATAAATTTAATTCCTCAAATTATCAAAAATGTGGATCTTCTCTTTATCACGTGGATTCCGCCTGACAATTATAACGCAAAATGTTACGCGCGTATATCAGGGAGCATTGAGATTAATGTCGATGCGCAACGATTGCACTCGAATTAATCTGTTTCATCAATATCAGTTCTCCTTCGACAAAATAATAATATACATCCTCGTATTGAAGAATCGTGTGCAACATGTACATCTCTATACAACTAGTCTATGAACATTAAGGACGTGGGGCACTGTAAAATGTACAATGACTGTAAAATATACAATATTTTAGGAAACGATCATTGAGCAATTTCAAGCGTTTACGGCTGGCCCTAGTCTAGTGTGCGATAAAGGATTAAAGGGTGTCGTGTTTCGAATTTCCTTCTCTAGGCAATTTGTATAAATGTCGGCAGTGAGCTCGTTCAGCGGAATTTCCTTATCGTTTTTGGCAGCTTTTACGGCATCGTCCACCGATTTCCTGATCTCACCCTCTATTGTCTAGAACAGAAAAAGATCGTGTATCTACGTAGATCATTTAAAATAACGGTGGAATAAAGTACTAATAGATAACATAATTTCAAAATCTAATAAGTCATCACATCAACTGACTTTGATCTCGTCGGCAGTGACGAGATTGGCATTCAGAATTCTCTCCTTGAAGCTAGTCAGGGGATCCCGAGTCTGCCGAACCTCCTGTACCTCTTCTCGCGTACGATAGCTGGTTCCGGGATCCGACATACTATGCCCGCTGTACCTGTATGTCACAGTTTCCATGACCATCGGTCCCTTACCGGACGTGCAGTGATCAATCGCGAATTTCGTGGCTTCTCTCACGGCTAACACATCCATTCCGTCCACCTATAATGCGATTTTTATCGTAAATTCTTAATTATTAATAGCAATTTGCCTAATCAAAACACAAATTTCTCGAAAGAATAAATAACATACCCATATTCCAGGAATATAGTCGCCTCTGGTGTAATATTCCGTGCTTGCCGCGGCACGATCTATGCTGGTACCCATTCCATATCCGTTATTCTCGCAGACGAAGATGCAAGGTACGTCCCAGAGTTTAGCCATGTTGTATACCTCGAACACCTGTCCCTGATTGGCTGCGCCGTCGCCATACAATGTTAGACAAACTCCGCCGTTATTTAAGTATTTTTGCGCAAAGGCGATTCCAACTCCTAGCGGCACCTAATTACAGCGACAACGTTAAAATATTAAAAGAAAATTTAAGTATTAACGATATTAAATTGAATTTTAGGATCAACACAAACCTGAGCACCAACGATGCCGTTTCCTCCATAAAAGTTTTTGGAGTACATGTGCATAGAGCCACCCTTGCCTTTGGCATTGCCACCCTGTCTGCCTGTGAGTTCCGCAAAGACGCCAAACACGTCTATGCCCATCAAATAAGTCCATCCGTGTGCGCGATAAGCCGTAATTACAGCATCCTGGGGTCTCATCGCAGCTTTCATACCGACTGCGCAAGCTTCCTGCAAAGGAAATGCAACAAAAATTGAAGTAATTTTATATAAATCAAATAAATATTTTAAAAATGCTAGATGATCTTTACTTGTCCAGAATATAGATGACAGAAACCCCGAACAATCTTCTCTTTATACAAGTTGCCAGCAGCCGTTTCCATACGACGTATCGTATGCAGCTGTTTAAACAGTTTGATAGCGTCATCCCGAGTCACCGTAACTTGAGTGGATGGGCCGTGGTCCAGTTTGTGCAGGCGGAAGGGCTTGGTCTCGAAGGAGGCTTCAGTGGCATAATTATTTTTCTTGCTCAGGAAAAACGAGGCCACCTAGAAACATCAGCATTTAATGGATGCTTGTAGGAATGCAAAAACATTTCGTAATGTGATTACAACATGTGCGGTAATGTGAAGATTACGTTAGCTTGTGAACCGGTGATGGTGTTCTTCAGAAAATTCAAAGTTTCAAGTTACTCTGAGCTTTTGTGTTAACATCTATCGAATCCACAGCAAACACAAGCTTTATGCGAGCCGCAGCGCGGCCGAATCGCGGGTGATAATTACCTCGTTCCAGCTTCCAAACTGGCGAGTATGCGAGATATTGAGGAAAGAAGAAGACTCATAAAACACGGTGTCGCAAGTAGGAGCGTCTGGTAATTCGTAACGAGACCCTGACACGGAAAACGCGTCGCGGCGTGTTTAGAGGTCACGCGCCGCCCGTGCCGTCGGTTGCACTTACGTTTCGTCGTGACGACTGCGCGGCGACGTTCCTAAAGCAGCTCGGTATCATTTCCTGACGGCGGGGAAGAGATCGGCGGGAACAGAATTCGCTTTCCGCCTCGCGGAGTCCAATGCAGAACGATGCAGAAGTGCGCCTCGTCGACGTGAACCACCTTCACCCGACACGGATTGACACGGACTCTCGCCAGTCTCGCCACTCGCCACTCGGGTAGATGGTGAACGAACGAGCGCTCCGGAGTCGGAGTGCAGCTGTATCTGCACTTCAGCAACGGCCCTAGTCGAGACGCAAAAGGCGCAGCATATGAATTTCGTCAAACGCGTTTCTTTTTTTCTTCTCAGTCTTTTCTCGCACTTGCTTTTTACCTCGCGTCGTAGTTACGTCATAATATTGTACTGCGATAAGAGAAATTAGGTTAAGTGTGTTTTTTTGTTTGACGTCACGCTCGCGGATTTTTCACCCGTCTTTGCCAATTAAGGATTTCGGCACTGTTTTTGTCCCCTCTCACGCACGTAATGACCAATCGTGAACAATTATTGGCCTCGATATCCGGAGAGGACATTGATTGCACTTTCTACACTTAAAACGAGATAGGCGTATGCGCAACTGGAAGGAAGAAAGAGAAAGGTGCAGAAAATTTAAAAAACGAGCATGCCTATTTGTCTACACTTTCTACACCTTGTGGCGTGATGACAGCGTAATCATATGTTTCTTTCAAAACGCGGGTTCCTCTTCACACGCGGAAAACAATGAAAGGCAATGGTACGCAAACATTCTTTTTTTTTAATAATTATCTCTCATAACGGTACGTTGTCCGTGATTTTATTGCACAAACGTGACTTTGGAAAATTTCAGAAACGAGCTGAAGTTTCCATTGAAAGGAATGGAGGTCGACGATCCGCACGAATACGACCGGAAAATTGTCTCCTTCAAAGACTTCGGCAGATTTAAGCTAAAGGATAAAAAATACAACGATGATTCTCTCAACATATACACAGCGAGGCTGAATGATTTGCGGGAAGACACGTTACGCAGAGCGAAATTCAAATGGAGTAAGCTACGCTTGTATACCTAGAATCTTTCCACGCTGCATTATCTACATTATTCCATTTTACATATGTTGTAGCCGACCATCCGCACGTAGAGGTTTCGCGTCTGACGTTGGAAAGCCCAAAAAAATCTTATATTTTGATAGGAATACTGTATAAGGATCAGAGGCTGAAACCTTCCTTATTGCGCGATCTCAGCAAGGAGCTACAGCTGGAAGTTCAACCGAGTAACAATTATGCATCGGTTGATGACAAATTATTTCTGGAGGATGAAACGTTACGTGTAAGATTGGTAGGAAATCACATTGATGTACAGGAAGTGGTTACGGGACTGGTCTGCGCGGTACTTGGACATGAATTAGAGAATGGAACATTCTGGGTATATACTTACGTAATTAGTGTGCAGACAGGAATTCAACTTGCTAATATGAAACTTTGCTCTTAGGTGGAGGATTGGTGTTTTCCAGGATACTGCCCACAGCCTTCCAGTTCGAGAGGTTCGTTGGTGGAAGATGGGAAAATTCTGCTAGTATCTGGATTAGATCTAGTTAATAACACGGATGAGCTTAGCTTAGATTTACTTTCGGAATGGATAACCGGAATGGCGGGATGTGCCAATGCTCAAAAAGAAGAAGCAGTAATTGCTAGAATCATTATCGCTGGTACGAATGCCGAAACGTTCATATTTTCTGACTAGCGATTCATATATAAATATTGCGTAGGAAACACCATTCGTGGTTCTGCGAAAATATACAGCCATAAAGGGTATCACGAGATCAAATCGCACGAACAGCTTAAGATTAAAGAAAACATAATGGCGATGCACAAACTTGACGCTTTCCTCAGCAATATCCTCCACTGCTGTTGCGTCGTGCTGATGCCGGGAGAGTTTGATCCTACTTGCAATTATAGCATGCCTCAGCAGCCCTTCCATCCATGTACTTTACAGAAATCAGCCAGGTAACACACAGCATTACGTTTAAGCTTTGCGTACGTCAAGCTTCCTTTATATAATACAATTTAAATGTAATACAGGTTTAAAAGCATGTACGGTGCGACTAATCCTTGGATCGGAAATATTGGAGGTCGTGTCGTAGCCGGTTCTTGTGGCGGACCGATCATGGATATCATGAAAATCGCTGGATTATCCGAGCTGTCCCCGTTGGAGTGGCTAGAGCGTACCTTGATCTGGAGGCATTACGCTCCAACCGGTCCCGACACGCTTCCAATTTATCCGTTCTTCAAAAATGATCCATTCGTTATTAACGAATGCCCGGACATATATTTTGCTGGAAGCATGGATGAATACGATACAAAATTGATTACAGGTAGGAATTTTTTTATTTGATTTAATTATCAACTTTTGTTCACGAAAAATAATTCATGTATATGTCATGTATAGCCGATGAGGGGCATGCAGTGAGAGTGATATGCGTTCCGAAGTTCTCGGAAACAAAAACAGCGGTGCTAGTCAATTTACAAGACTTGACGACGCAGCCTATTTCATTCGGTGATAGGCTGATATAATTTGTATTATATGAAAGATAAAATAATTGTTTATTGCAATGAAGGATGTTCCACAATGTTGTGTAATCTCCATATAAGGAGTATGAAAATTAATACGAAACTTTGATCACGTTTTTCAAATATATAATTAAATTTATTTATCTGAATATATATTATAACATATATATTTATATAGTAAATATATAATTATTTATTACAATTACGTAGCCCGTTTATCATTGTATATACCTTAATGATACATATTAAACAAACTTATAATAAAGAATAAAAATATAAATGAATATAAAAATTTCTTGTAATTTCTAAGTAATAAGATTTTATAGTTTCGTAACCCATTCGTCATTTGCAAAAGCATATGAGAATTTATATAATTCTTTTAAATTCCTCTTCACACATATATAAACATTTATACATTAACATTTCTCTAAATAATCATCTCTTTACATTGTTTATTATCGAAAAATAATATAATGTTACATATGAAATAAAATACTGTAACATTACTATTAATATCTATATAATACTCTCTTTTATTCGTTTCTGCGATGAATACTATCTTTCTTTGGCACATACAGTTAGCATTGTCTTAGATTATTATATCAGTCATAAGATACATTGTTAATTTTGATAAGACTTGCACAGATGCGTTGGATATTGAAACTTTTTAAGACGTAAACGCATGCACGATTAAAGAAGGGAAGACTAATCGAAATGCCGTTGAAGATCTCAATTCGTACTTTATCTCGATATCATTTAGCGCCGTAACTTTTCAGAGGCCTGTAACGTTACCCTGATCTTTCTCCCACCGCGAATGATTATTTTGATAAAAATTTTGAGTCTCCGAACCGCAGGATCTGGAGGCAATGGGAATGTTTACGCGAACGGTAGTCGATTCCAATCGCTGTTCACTGTTCGACGAATCTTGGCTTTCAGAGCCGTTTTCTGAGCCGCTTCTCTGCTGATCTTCCGATCTCTCTTCACTTCTCATGGCGCATATTACATCTGTAAGGGCCACTATATAATTTTTAGCCAGCGTTAACGTCTCAATTTTCGAGAGCCGCCTCTCTTTGGTAACGTGCGGGATCACTTCACGTAGGGACTAGAAAGAAGAAGAGAATTCACTGATATGTCTTACAAAACGAATATTTTAAAATATATATGATTGTATATACAATTAGTTTTTCGAAAAAGATCAGAGACAAATATTTGTTGTAGGCATTTGTCTTCATGTAACAATCTTCCTTATCGTTTCTCTCTCTCTCTCTCTCATCAATTTTTATATTTTAAATATAATATGTAATAATAGCTTTATGCACCTGAAACGCATCGTTCAAACTGTGCATCCGCATACGCTCGCGTTCATTGCTTTCCAGCCTCCTGAGAGTTCTCTCCCGTGCTGTGTTTCCCCTGGAGGGTTTTGACAATTTCAATCCGGAAGATTCCGTTCTTTTCGTCGTTCGCCGCAGGCTCCTACCGCTCTGCGACGATTCCGTAGCCCATTTTGTCTCCCACGTATTCTCGTTCGTCACCTTAGACCGCATAGTATATTCCTTTCTTCTAACGAAGGAATAATTAAATCTCACTGTGACGATTTTAAAATATAATCTCGAACATATCTTTCTAAATCTATATATTTTTTTATTTATTGTCTCCAATTTAAATCGTAAGCAAAGAGGATTGGAATAAGAACATATAAAAGTTGAAGATACGAAATTGAATGCTTGACGTTTTGTGTGACTTACTTTTTACCAATGTTGATGATTAGATCGTTGACTAATCCTAAAGGCGATTTGCGATCTTACTCTCACAATCGGTGCTATATTCGTCGATTTAATGCATTTTATTGTTAAATAACTGGATGACAAGTTACGTCAAGATTTTCCAAATTTTGAAACCGTGGACTAGGCGCCGCGTGTACTTGTTGAGCCACGCTGGAACGACGACTGACGTCGCGACGCCGGGGTGCGGCCGGCGCCGCCTTCCACCCCCGGTATTTTGTCATGTAC
This sequence comes from Aphaenogaster ashmeadi, assembly GCA_003063805.1. Lineage (NCBI taxonomy): Eukaryota > Metazoa > Arthropoda > Insecta > Hymenoptera > Formicidae > Aphaenogaster > Aphaenogaster ashmeadi. Next base: position 773,327 of record NJRQ01000041.1, on the reverse strand, counting down.
TCTGTGCTCCTTTCCTTTATCTACATCAGTCGTTCATTCTCATCGTATATTCATTGATATGTTTCATTCTCGTACAATGTATTCTTTGGCAATATAGAGTAACAAATATTTGATTTTGATATTCAAAGCAATACTCTCTAATTGAGAACACTTTGATCTGTATAAATTAACTATTAACTCGGCGATTCACACTCATTTTTTCCACGCAACTTTTTACATAATCTTGTCAATATGTTCTGTAAATAAGTTAGAATAATGATATTTCAATTAAATGTGTTTAGTTTACGTTTTAACATTCTTTTTCCAATAGTAAGAAACGAGGGGAAAAAATGAGTAGCGAGTGTTACGCTTCGAACACCCTATATGTACAATATTCCAGTGTCTATGTGTGAGCGGGCTACAGGTGGGCGTATGACGTAATTCGCCCACGCGGACCCTCCTATCTGCCCATTATCGCTCCGCTAGCAACAACTTAGGGATGACGAGGGTTTAATATGGACAGCTCTCGAATGCACCTGCTCGAATTTACACGTTTAATGAAAAATTTATTAAAAAGCGAACTGTGCGATCGTGGTGGGGAGGAATATTTTCATTTAATTTAACAGGTTGACAATTTCATGACGAATTTGAATTATATTATATTATATTCGATTTTTTTATTTATCCATTTTACATTTACCACAGCACGCATCGGTTTTTTCTAATTCAGATTCCTTGTGATTAGGCGTCCACGGCCCGAGGCTGATCGTAGCGTAGAAATCCATGGGATACGGTCTATCCTTGTCGAAATCTGCCATCCTAAGAGCGACGGCGCCTTCGTAGGGTGTGAGAAATGGTTTCTCGAACGCGACACCCCAGTCAATGCTCAATCTTGGACACGCAATCTTGAATACAATATATTGACATAATTCAACATAATACATAAATCTTTTGAGTTACGTATCAAGTTATATTAACTCGATCAAATATTTTCTCTTTTTCCTTCATAGCTCTTTCTATCGGCCCTATATATTTATTTCAAATATATATACATTTTCAACTTGTTTCCTATATAGCTTATAAATTAAATATAACAATATTAATAAAGAGAAGAGGAAAAGGAGTAAAAACTTTTTGAAACAGTGTGATTTGCAATAATACATTTTTCGCATGAGAGATCGTACTTGTATAAAAGCGTCAACGTCTTTGAACAGCTTGATTTTATCCGGGAATATCTCTGACAGCAATATTACGACGTTTTCCTTTCCTAAAGCCTCGATTCTATTTTGCAGGGTTCTCAATACATTAGGACTGCCCTGCCTTCCCAGAGTGCTAAGCACTAAAGCGTATTTGTCGGTTTTTATAGCGCGTTGTATCGCCTCGTGCCTGGTTTTCAACATCCTCTCGTGATCATAAAACTCTTGGGTCAATTTCTTCGCATATGGATCGTACTTGAACGCCCTCAGCTTAGGATTAGCAATCATAGCAGCCTCTAAATGGAAGCGGCCGTCCCCAATGTAGATCACTGCATCGGCGCAGCGAACTTGTGGCGCTGTGCATCCTAAAATCTTTAAAAACCATTGTCTACCATATCATACTAATGATTAAGCATAATAAAGAAAGTATTGTACTTCTCCAGGGCTAAGCGGCTTGCTCTGTGGCACCGAGACTTCGTAACCTTCTCTTCTCAGTTCTGCTGCTACCGCTTGTACTGTCGTAGCAAACTGTATTGTACTGACTAGCGCTATCTTTGTAGTAATCGGTAGAGTGACTTTTAGGCAATCCACGCAATGTGAAATGTCAATTCTTATGTTAACAAACACATAAAGCACCTTGATACCAATTGTCTGATCTACAGGTATAAGACACGAGTGTCCATAGTGAATCAGAAAGTCCGCATCCAACGCTCGTGTCGTATAATCATCCACGCAGCATGCTCCTGCAATAAATAATATTATAAAGTACTAAACCATTTTATATAAGTATTAAATTGAATCTCTTAATTTAGTTTTACCATAAGTGACATCGGCCATAATAACAGTCTCTGCTTCAGTAAAATCTTCAATGATATCAGCTATGGTTGTGGCATACATCAGAAGGCCTTCTGGCATTTGGAGAACCACTCGCTTCGCCTTGGCCTCCCTGATTCTCCATACCGTCTTGTGTATCTCGAAATTATAATTCGTCGGTAAAGCTGCTATAGCGGAATTCAGTAGAGGATCGTTCAAGAGTTCCTCGGGAATTTTGCTGGCTCTCATGGGAGCCTTGAAAACCTTGCGAACAGGCTTCGCCTTGATAACCACCACGGAATCGCTTTGCTCAGCCATCCCCCCGAATTCGCGGTCAATTTAATTCTCAAAAGTATTTTAGCACGTAGTTTACATAAACGTCACATTGCTTTCATGTTAACAGCAATCGTCTCGTGACGCGAATAAAAAGAACTACAGTTAGGTTAAGATTGGGTTATGGACGGAGATGAACATGTGGAATTGCAAAGCGTATCTTGAATGATTTAAGAGCTGGCTACGGTATACATACGAGTTGCAGATTTCAATGCAAGTATTTATCTATAAATTAAAAATAAAAAAAGATATTAATTATTAGAAAATAAAAAAAATTTTCGCTCAGGTCCCACCGAGATTTGAACTCGGATCGCTGGATTCAAAGTCCAGAGTGCTAACCATTACACCATGGGACCTTGTATGAGAGATGTCCTCAATATTATCGTCTTTACGTAAACACATACAAAATACAACCGAAAAGAGAATCGTTTCTTGTAAAAAAAATTTATTAAATGTGTTTCGCACGAGGCTTCATTCTCAAAAAATAGCTTTAAAAATCGCAGAATTAACAAGATACTCATTCCACCGATGAGATAATATTAAAAACCGACGATCTCATGGAATTTTGCGTAATTGTTACAATTTAAACAATTAGCTCGCAATATAATATTAATTTTATGTTTCTTAGATATGTATATATATATATATTTACGGCAAAATAATATATTGATTGTCGATCGAGTGATAATTCGATAGAAAAACAAACGTAATTTTGCGGCAATATATGCGTATTTATAAAGCATTTATAATAATAAACTATGAATTTAATCCTGTATTAAAAGCTAATAATCCTTTATTATTGACTACCATGCGATATTAAACTATTTATTTATTTAATTTATAACATCGTTGTTTTTAATTTTGCGCTCGTTCCTTGGCCTTTAATCTTTTCTAATTTGCTAATAATCCTAATTACTCAGTTATATACATATTTATGACAGCGATCGAAAATTTATATCAATAATCGATAATATAGATTTCAATTACCTTCGAGTACCCAGGGCCTCTGATGGTCACGAAAATGCTTAATATAACATTTAATATATCTTACATATTATTAACATAAGAAAGAATAATAAAATATATATATAATTTATATAAGTCCTAAAAATCATTCTAAACAGTATTAGAGCACGTGTATATCGATATTGGTCACGTGATTGATGACGTTGGTGAAAATCTAACCTAATCTGACCTGATTCAATGGGGAACGAATACGAAAGATATCCCAACACTGCGTCTGTTGCATTCATCTCCGCAAGTTTACACGTGGTCTGTGTGATTTAATTCTACAAATTATATACATAGCGTCATGGATGCTCATGATCTTTTCAAGAGACTCGCAGCCGGTGTCAAATTTGATACAAAACGTTTTCGACAAGATGCAGAAAGATTTCATGTAACCAATTGTTCATTCTTTTGGAGGATAGTTTCCAACGTGCTTGTTTAATATCATGTCAACATTTCTTTTTATATAGATGGTGAAACCAAGTAAAAGTGACATAAACAGTACGGTGGAAAAAATAAAAGACGAAGTATTAGAGCCCAAGACAGAAAGCAATGCAAAAAGAAAATATAAAGATGAAAACGAAGATCTTGATGAAATAACATTATTGGATGGACTATCGGTACCGAAAGACGGAAGTGTTTCAGCTAAGAAACGTAAAAAGATGGCAACTGCTGACAAGATATTAAAGCTGGAACAGGAAAAGGTTTGAGATTTTACATAATGAAATAAATATAACCAAAAATTAATAGTTTAGTCTGCCAGTAAATATACACAAAAATTGTACTTTATTAATTCAACTATCTGACAAATAAAGTGAACAAATATACACTAAATAAATATAAAGTCTTTTTTGTAATATATTTAGAATATCTTTTACTTTTCAGATAAATCATCTGAGGAACATGAATCGCATTTCAGTCACAGGCAGTCATGTTCCTAAATTAATATTGGAATTTAATGAGTTAAATACCAACTACCAAGTGCCAGAAAATTTGTTGAATAATATGAAAAACAGTGGATATATGTATCCAACACCGATACAGATGCAAGCAATGCCAATTATGTTAGAAGTAAGTAAATTTCTGTAACAAGCTGTGTAATCAAAATATTTTTAGTAAATAATTTGTTTTTGTTTCTTGTTGATGACAGGGTAGACAGATACTGGCTTGTGCTCCGACAGGCTCAGGGAAAACTGCGGCATTTCTGTTACCTATTATTCATAGCTTACGGGGACCGGAGAAGAAAGGTTTTCGCGCTATTATTCTAAGTCCCACAAGGGAATTGGCCAAACAGACATATAGGGAATGCTTAAGATTGAGTGATGGCTGTGATTTTAGAATTCATATAATTAGTAAAGTAAATCAGGCTCTTACCAAGTATGGACCTTCAAGCTCGCAAAAGTTTGGTGAGTGTAATAGCTAATACGAAGATTTTAATAGAAATGATCTTTCTAAAACTTATTTGTGTTCCAGATATTTTAATTACTACGCCAAAGCGATTGGTCTTTCTTTTAAATCAAGATCCTCCAGCCATTTCATTAAATAAGTATGTTTTCATACTTATAACTTCATCGATCATAAGATTTAGGCACAATACTATTTTTGTTATTCTATTTTTGTAGCGTTGAGTGGTTGATTGTGGATGAAGCAGACAAACTTTTCGAGGAAGGAATACGCGGCTTTAGGGAGCAATTAGATGAAATTACGAGAGCTTGCGCTAGTACAAATTTACGTCGTGGTATGTTCAGTGCGACAAACACTCCAGCAGTGTCAAAGTGGTGTCGTCGTAATATGAAAGGTCTTATAACAGTAACAGTTGGACAAAGGTATGTATGTGTGTGTTACGTTTCTTGATAAATTTTATGAAAACATGGAAACTATTAATAATTACGTTTCCTCTTTATTACAGAAATGCAGCTGCAGATTTGGTAGATCAAAACCTTCTCTTTGTTGGTAGTGAAAGAGGTAAATTAGTGGAATTTAGGAACATTATTCAGAAGGTAAGATAATTTAATTTAATTACAATATTTTATTATTTTTAAATATTGTGGCTATATACACGTTTCTATTTATTAATAAAGGGTATATCACCACCGGTCTTGGTATTTGTGCAAAGCAAAGAAAGGGCACAAGAACTTTTCAACGAGCTTATTTACGATGGGATTAACGTTGACGTTATTCATGCCGATAGAACAATGACACAGGTATAGTAAAAAGAGAGACTCTTGCGCAACCGTGTCCACAATCGTACATTAATCATTATATTTTCCCAGCGAGACAATACCGTGCGTTGCTTCAGAGAGGGAAAGATCTGGGTTTTGATCTGCACAGAACTAATGGGCAGAGGTATAGACTTTAAAGGCGTAAATCTCGTTATAAATTATGATTTCCCGCCGTCCGCCATCTCTTACATCCACAGAATAGGTATGTATCAGTCATATATATATATATATATATATATATATATATATATATATATAGATATCAGTAAACCTTTCAGACTGAGTTGTTCTGTTTCTTTGACGACGCAAAGTATTGCGCATTTCCGGCAGAGGAAACCATTCCTCATTTCCTTCTTTCTTATTGTTAACAGTATGCTCGACTCTAAGTAGCTTTTCTTCTCTTTTGATATTGTGTAAGCTATTGTGTATGCCATTGATGACATTAGAGAGGAGAGGTCATATTCTTGTATAGAATATAAAGAATAGACATTACCATTTGTTAAGATACTGTTTTACCATTATAATGGTACCACAGTATTTTTACATCACTTCAAGAGTACGTTCAGAGAAACAGGATGACATTGATCTGTGAAGCTGTCAGCTTTCTTACTTGACATTTTCCGAAACAGGTCGTACTGGCCGTGCCGGTCACAGGGGAAAGGCAATAACATTTTTCACTCAACAGGATACGGTGAATTTACGGAGGTGCGTATTGATTCTTCCTCTGTATACGTGGATATTACAATAAAGTAATAATAAAGTGATAATAAATTTTTTTTTAGTATTGCGGCGGTTATGCGCGCGTCCGGATGCGACGTACCAGATTATATGCTGGCTATGAAGAAGCACAGTAAGAAGGAACGACGCAAGCTCGAGCGTACAGCACCCGCGCGCGAAAAGATATTAACTGTGCCGACATACAAACGACGTAAGCGGAAGTCACACGTCGAAAAGAAGCAAGAGAAGGAAATATAATAATGTAAGTACGATACTCGTGCGTTTTCACAATGTGAAATTAATGTAATAGGATAAAAAGATAATACTTTTCTTCGCCAGTGAATAAGTAAAAAAACGACAGATGTAATAATTCAATTCGACCTGACTGGCCAGATATATATTTAATAGTGCACTACGTTTAATATCATACCTCGACACGCATTGACGTTCTTTTCGTCTGATGTTACCAAAATTTTTATTATATTACATCTTTAAGTTTTGTTATATGTGTTAATTTATCTTCTACCGCGCATACTATCTATGATATACTTGGACATATCTCATAGATTTGAATGTGTTTAACCGAATTATTGTATCAACGCACTTGAGAAGGACCGAAACCTACGGTCGAAACGTAGTGCACTATTAATTCGGCCAGTCAGGTCGAATTGAATTATTACATCTGTCGTTTAATGTAATAGGCTCTTTCTGTGAAAGAGATTTTATATTGAAAGAACATCCACATAAAAAAGACTTAGAAATTGACTTAGAAATTTATTGAAAATAATTTACTTGTAATAATACATATAAAATCACATATAAATCTAATTATTTATAAAATTACATTCCTTGATAATCATGCATATACTCTAAACAGTAATATGAATTTTACCAAAACACTTGTCATGGATATATAAATGGAGATTATTTTGAAATCTTGTTCTTAAATAGAAGAACTAGATAAAAATATTATATATATATATAACATTGTAACGCATTACAAAGGCACATTTAATGTATCTTAACAACAGTATATTTTTATTGCACATTTGTACGTTAGGAATTCTCACCATGCGTGTTTATGCGATCTACGTTTCGAATAGCCAATCGCATGGCAACTTTGGCATTTTATTCGCCGGCCATGGAAGATATCCTGCCGTTTTGAACACCCAATAATCATAAGACACTTTGGCTATCAAACCTATCAAAAGTATCACCTCGGTAGCGATAATATAATATATATAGTCCGTCCAGTCTCCCGGATACACGCACATCTTCGATGGCTCTAGATCTACAACTTTCTCTTTTACATTTTCGCACATTACTTCATCGGAATCAAATATTCGCGATTGTAACCATGCCTAAAGCAAAAAGAAATGGAGAAAACTTCTTTAATATTGTATCTTATACTTGTCTACTCTTTATGAAAATCGTACTATACCTTTAGATGCTTAGCAGTATTACAATCACAATGCAACTTGTTGCCTCCCAGTCTGACCAGGTTTCTCGAACTCATGAAATTCTTATTATGTGCGCTTGGGCTTAATATATATGTTGGCAGCTAAACATATTATTATATTTAGGGTATGTGAATGCATTCGAAGAATTAAATGCATTTTGTTACTTACTGATTTAATTTTATTGTAACGTAAACTCAGGATGGCATAATTATCTAGAAACTTAGAACCTTCCAACTTGTTTATCGAGGAGATATTATTATAATCTGCATAGAACTCTCGTAAATCTTCGTAATACGGGTTAGTACTGAGATCATCTAGAACTGTGATCTAAAAGAAAAATTCAGAGAGGCATTACGTTATAAAGAAGTACAATTCACACGTGATAAATAACGTAGAACGTTACTAACATCTTGCACGTACATTATTATAGGAAACATTAAGGGCTATAGTGTTTTGCGGCAATTTCTCGGGTAATTCCGTCAACTGCATTGCGCTGCAGTCTACATTTACAGCGTGTGTAGGTGGCTTGCCTTCGATAATGTCTAGTCTTTTGATATCACACAGACATTGCCAGGTGTCACCTTTTGGACATTCTGTTTGCAACTAAAAGTCAAGATTAATTCTGATCATATCTTGTATATGAAGTCTTACGTGATATGCATATTAAAACATACCAAACTGAGATAAAGAACTTGTGAAAGAGGCACTTGTTCAGTGGTGTTGAACCAATGCCACGTTGCCAAGGAGGAACACACCGTCTCATTCTCGCGATTAAATGTGATTTGCTTTTCGCCCGTTTTATTGATATACTGATATACATCGTGACACGAAAGTATATTTGTTCCTACAGAAAAAAGTGATATGTTAATAAGTATATGTTTAATCAAGATAACAGTATCGAACGGCAGCTTGTTTACCCGAGATGTCTAGCCAAAATTCTCGGCCATTCATCGTATTCAAAGCTGGAAGGTAAGTGAGTTTATTATAAGACAGATCCAACGTGGTGAGTTGTGCCAAACGCGTCAGCGAATTATTCTCTACCTCGCGTAGCTCATTATTCGAGAGATTCAGGCACTGTATAGGCGTCATCATGCGAAACTGCCCCCGCAGTCGATTAATCTTGCCATCGGTTATGGCCAGAGATTTCAGCATCCTCCACCGAACTTCACTTACATTAAATACATCCAAGGTCGCGTTACGTATGTGTACGTAACTTATATTCGAATGTTGAAATCCTAAGATAGCAGCGAAAATACTTGAACGTAACAAATATATACTGTCTAATAAATTAAAAAAAAAAAAGAATTCTTGCAGTACAATTCTCACCTATGCAAGAGAGACCATCCTCTAGAGCCTGTTGGTCTGTATTACAGCAGAGTGCAGCATTGCCCTCAGGTACATTCGCAAGCGTGATCCTCTTGCAAGGACATTTATTTGAATCCGAATTCGGACAATCTACCGGATGTCTGTAAAAGCACTGTTCTGGAAGAGAGTTTGTGACTCCACTTGTACTCGTCTGCTGGTCCTCCTCTGTACGTGCACTGGCTACTCCGGCGTAGAGGCATATTATCAAGGCTAACCACTGCATCTGCATTCAACATAATCGTATATTGCATATATTATAGTTGTTGATATTTATATCTACTTAAATATTTATATCTACTCGAGGATGTGGCAGTTTACCTTCAATTGCTCCAGTCTAATCTGTGTCCAAACAATATTGTTATTGTTTTGTACGATATTATCTTGCGACTCTGCCCGCAGAAAAACTGTGTTGCGCTCTGTGACTGCAATTAGCGCGATGCAACGGCGTGTTTTCCCCGTTCCCGGGCTAATTCAATGAACATACTTGATTAGTCGCGAGCTTCGCTCTGTCACGGCGGGTGGCACAAACGAATTAATCCGTTTAACCGCGGCCAACACTCCGGGTCGCTCGGGTCGACCTGTTGATGAATCGAGATTGGTCGGACGAGGACTCGCGGGCGCGTTCATTACACTTGCCCGAGCCGAGTACGTCAATTAAGCGATAAAACGGGAAGACACGTATGTATGTCGTTATCAGCTTGTCGTTTAACCGCGAATCATTATCATTATATACCGCAAGGATCGTGTATCGTATCGCGCTCCGTTTACGATATCGTCGACAATAATACAATTTCACCCGCGATCGTACCTTCTACGCATCTCGTGTTGCACATCGCGATTTCTCTTCGGCTTGATGGTTGGTTTTTTCTTTTGTAAAAATAGACATCCATATGTAGATCGGGGATATCCAATGATTTGTATTTTATCACCTTGAACAAATCGTGGTGGCTCCGAAGATAATTGAGAACTCTATTACCAATCGTATATAATTTTAGTAACGATTTCATCAATTTTTCAAAACTTTTACATAAATTATTGATACTATAAGGGCTCAGACACAATGAGAGGAATAAGGAACAAGGAATTAAACATAGAGAATTGGGATGTGGAAGAAGAAGGAAAATTTCTTCCTTCTTCCACATCCCAATTCCCTATGTTTAATTCCTTGTTCCTTATTCCTTTCATTGTGTCTGAGCCTTAAGCAGTACAAATTTTATATTTTACAATTATTTTAATATTTTGCGAATGCACGTGGACATGTATCACACTTTTAACTTATACATATAATTATTTGTAATTAATTATTAATTAATGTAGACCGCATAATATCAACGTATGATAAGTGCGTTCCCTTTCATATCGACTGAAGGTAAGAACTGGTGTTAATAAAAAATATATTTAATCTTTTTTAAATGTATTATTTATTTATTCATTCAGTATTATTTGCATAATGTTAAAAGTTTACATACATGTGAATAATAGCGATTTTGATAGAGACCCTATAATAAGAGTCACGACATGTAACAGCCACTTTTGATTGGTCCGCCGGTTTTGTCAAAAACAAGAGAAACAGAAAGAGAAAGAGATAGGGAGAAAGAGAAAGCAATAGTGAATGTATATCCTTCTCTCTCGCAGGATTTGACAAAACCGGCGACGTGTCGTGACTCTTATTATAGGGTCTCTAGATTTTGACGGTTTCGAGCGACTTCTATCGGCCACTCGCGAAACGTCTCGCGTCTTGACGCGGCCGGAGGGAAAGTACACGAAAATAGAAACAAATAAAAATACGCTTTTGTCCGGAGCGCGAACGGCGCCGTGTCGAAGGATCGGAATTCGAGATGATGCAGTGACATTTATTTCTTCCGACGTGTATCGCGACAAAATTCGGCCTACCCGCTACCGACGTCGGTCGATAGTCGAATATGGATACGTGCTCATGTGGCACGTATCGGCGACCGGGACCGGACGGTGACTATGAATGGCCGGCTTATAACCTAAAAACGTAAATCATTCGCATGTATGACGATCTCGTTAATTATTCGCACGTACAATTATCGCCTCTTCCTGACGCAGTAGCTCGACGACGGGACGCGCGGTATGCTAGAAATCGAGGCCCGCGACAATGGACGACACGTACGAGCTGAACCTGAAGAACCTAGCCGGCTGGATCGCGTCCGCCGCGATGATTTTCGGCGCGGTTGTGCCCTACGTGCCGCAGTACAAAGAGATCAAGAGAAAGGAAGACGCCGAAGGGTTCTCCCTCTACGTTTGCCTCACCCTCCTGATCGCCAACACGCTCCGTATACTATTTTGGTAGGAAATTCTGTACCTGCGAGAGGCACGATTTGTCAGATGTGTCTTATCTTCACTCCGCATTATCTTATAGTACATCTTAATATTCTTGTACATAATATTCTGATAATGCTTCTAATAATACTCGTAATATTCTGTGCATCTCAGTACATGTTCATTGTTACATGACACAAATTGAATCATTGAATGTATCTTCAAATATTGATGTTGATATGCACGTTCTTATTGCAGGTTTGGTAAACACTACGAGCTTCCGCTTTTGTTGCAAAGTCTACTTATGATTCTGGCAATGTTCGTCATGATCAAGCTTTGCATTAATGTACAAAACAGAACGCAGATAATCAAAACGAAAGAGCGTGTACTTACAGGTGAATATAATCTTATATTGCAGACATTATATAAGTACCGATACACCTGCGTTTATAGATGGGACAATTTTTGCAACACAAATTAAAATCGAGAGAAGGTCTACCAACGGCCATAGCTGGATCTTAGTGCTCAATAATATTTGTGTGTGATTTTATATACATTTTCTAGTTCAATAAACTGCGCGTCAAGTAATGTCGGTCTTGAAACGCAGCTTTTGAATTGAACAATTTTTGTACTTCGTAGATTTGGATGCTAGATTCTTTTGGAAGTGGACAGACTTCAAGTCCTATCTGGGTTTCATGGTTCTGTTCGCTGGCGTAGGTGGTGTGATAACATATTTATTTCTGGATATACCTGTATTTATTGAGATCGTTGGATTCTTAGCAGTATTGATAGAAGCTATGTTAGGAGTCCCTCAATTTCTCCGTAACTCGTCAAACAAATCGACTGTAGGAATGAGGTAATGATGTAAATAAAGAAGAAAGAAAAATACGCAAACTACGCAAGTAGGAATTGAATTAATATTAACTTTACTTCAATTTCAGCATAGCCATGGTGGCAATGTGGACCGTGGGAGATGTTTTCAAAACGTGCTACTTTGTTTTGAGAGATACTCCCGTGCAGTTTCAGGTGTGTGGTGCTGTTCAAGTCACGATCGATGTTGCCATTTTAGCACAAGTATACCTCTACAAGACTAGTAATAATGTACATACAAGAGCTCCAACGAGATCGGATTGAAGGCGTCTTCAACCGCTGTCGAAAACAAAACTTTCCGAACAACTTTGTCTACGTCTAAATACATAGATTTTTAACATTTTAATAGTGATCTAAATATAAAAAGAAACTATATTTTTATACTGACTGATAGTTGTCGCAGAGCGGTATATTTATATGTATTTAAGTTTTCTAATGTTTACCAAAGTGCAGTTAATATTTTGATAACGATTTTAGCGTTTGTCAATATTTAATATATAAAGATACGTGTATGTTATTCTTTTATAAAATTTATATATCTTATTCATTGCATTATTCACTGCACACTCTGTGCCAAATGTAACCATCTGTTCCTCATTTAATGTTTAAATATAATGTATATCTTATTGAATTCTATTAATTGTACAGCTACGTGTGTATAGTCCCATTATTTTAATGAGAGTATCAAATGGCGGGAGTTTAGCACGTGCCCGTTGCTTAGTGACTGACCGTCAACAAAACTTCGTGAATAAGTGGTAGACATGGCATGGCTCCCATCTAAAGGGAGGATGGCAAATTTTTAATATCACCGAAACACTATATTGTTCAAAATTTTTTAAGAGAACTTTCTCTCTTCTAATAATTATTTTTCGCTACCGTAGTTATTAAGAATCGGATATTTGAATTTTTCGTCAGAAATGACAAGATGCATGAGGAAGGAGGTTAATCTAAAGAGCAGCGGTGAGTGTTTAATCTGTTAACAAGAATATTCTTGTTTACAATCGCAATATTAAAAATTCTGTCGTAAATTGTAGCTTATAATCAAACGGGGCAGAACTATTATGAGCAATTGGCGGCGTATAATTCTATGAGCTCGCATCTCCGGCGGATCTTATTGGCAAAAAAAGTAGTTGATACAAAAAATAAAAGTTACTTGAAAAGAAATCAGCGATGCAAAGTGCAAAGAGCTGGCGATAGTGGAGTCTATCTGGAAGCGACGGACGATGTGATAGACAGATTGGCCTATGACACTCAACATCATCCCATGGTATAGCTAGCATATTTGAAATTATAAATTAGGACAAATTTAACAAAAGGACAAATAACGATTTCCACAATTGTTAAGCTAGGCATGATTTTAGAGATTAAGAACTTCAATCTTCTCTATTTTTTAAAATTAATAAACTATTAGTTTTTTAAGTCCATGTTTTCAAATTTTTGCAGGATATATTAAGAATAGATTTAAATGTGAAGCATCTGGACTGTTGTAATTATAATTTAGATCATCAACTGAGAGTTTGTAGTAGTCAAACGTGTTACGAAGGAACCGATCAAATGGATCGTCGGCAACGATCGACGTCGAAGAATCAAAGAATGATGTCACCAACGGCACGTTCGCCGAAACGTAAAAAATTTTCAATATCAAATTCTGTTTGCAAAAAAGAGCTAAAAAGTACGCGAGATATCCCCCATATAGTCGGTCCATCAACATGCTTTTCACGACAGAGGTGAGCTTGCGTTAAACATTAAGATTTTAAATTATTAATTATTTTACATCTCAATTCCCCCAAAGAGTTGCTACTATAAATTAAAATAAATTAAAATGGATATTTTGTACAATTATCCCAATCTCCTACGCTTAAAATTAGACATATACACAATTATGAATTCCATTTCTTTTTTTTATTTCTATAGAAAATATAGGTATAAAAAAGATTTGTTCTTAATTCCTTGCGCGGCTACTAGATTAGATTCAACAATATTTAAATCAAGATCTCAATCCCTAAGACAGAAAGCGATAATTTTGCAAGACGATTATCGCTCGGTGTCTTCGAGCGTCTCGCAATGTTACGATTTCGATTGCGGTGAAAAATCTACCGAAGAGGTCATCAGCAAACGATTCTTGTCTCAAAAAGAGGAGGAGAAGAAATATATTAAATTCGTATACGATATTACTAAAGAAATAATGCAAAGAGGTCTTTATACCGATAAAGAGCTGCAGGATGTATTTAAGAAGCATGTCAATCAATATAAAGGAATACTGAACATGGTATACATAATAAAGTTATCTTGTAAAAAGTGCAATGTATTATAATATTTTACAATTCTTCAAATATTATTGATATCTCTCAACATTTATCGCAATATATTTTGTTTTCTGCATGAAAGATTTTTGCGGGCTTTATTTCAGAATAAAATGCTGTATGAGATCTATCAATTAAAGATCTCCTTAAACATAGATGATTCAGACATAGACGAAGAACTGGAAGATCTGATCCATGCGCAAAAATTATTAAGCGTATCCGAGATCAGGCCGCCCACACCGCCGAAGATTCTGGACGAGAATAAAGTGATGGAGAAACTGGAGTCTTATCAGAAAATGATGAAGGCTGAAAAATCTCCGAACGCCAACAAGAAATCAGTGATGTTGATCGACGCGAATCCTGAGCTAGTTGTCACTGAAAGAGATGTGCTAATGTCGTTGGTGGAAGCAGGTATAGATCCCAAACAGATTCAATATATTTGTAAGAATCTGCGCCACAGGAGTAGAGACGTTGACCTCACCGAAGCGGTAAGATAATTCAACAAAATTCTTCGTTATTCCGAAAATAACAATCTCCATTTTATTTAGGCACAAATAGACACGGAAACTTTATACCCGCCGGACTTAGAAGTGGACAATTTAGAATTAGAAGATAACGATAAACAGGTTTCTGCCGAAATTGAAACTGCCAAAAGCGCTCGTGATAATTCTGTCGCGGATAATTCAGTCGAGTCTTCTGTGAAACAGGAAGCCAGTTCTTCAACATCGAATCTCGTATCTATGCAAGATGAGATAGTAGAAACAGAAGAGAAGACGGAATCGGAAATCATATCCGAACATGATAAAGCAATAGAAACAGAAGAGAAGACAGAATCGGAAATCACATCCGAACATGATAAAGCGATAGAAACGGAAGAGAAGACGGAATCCGAAATCACATCCGAACATGATAAAGCGATAGAAACAGAAGAGAAGACGGAATCGGAAGTCACATCTGAATATGATAAAGCGGAATCTTAAACTGAGTTAATGAATATATTGCTGTTTCCTTCGTTAAGAAATGTTTGTTTTCAATGCATTGCTCGTCATAATATTGTCTTTATATATATTTATATCACCCTCGATTAATAACTTGTGTTAGCAACGAAATGAACATTGAATATGTAATATTTTTTAGTTCATGCAGACTGATTCATTTATTGCTTGACGATATATTAACATTAACAATTGTAGTAAGGAAGCAAAGTAAGCGCTGATTTTATTTCATTCATATGCATCTCTTTTTATTCATATTTTCATATATATATATATATGTTCTCTTATATCGGGTTTCACAATACTTTTGTATGAGGATCTGTGGTTCATAGAACATCCAACAAGCTGAATTCTCAACAGAGATAAAATATACACATGAAAAAATAGACACCATGTACATTTGTAGCCGCACACATACAATGTTCCATGCATATCTATGTACAGATACAGAAATGTTACGCGTTTGTACAACAGGAAATTTGTACGATATATTATGCAGATATCTTTAATACATATATTACAGCGCGGTTTTTTTAGAGTTATACAGACGATAGTTGTATATGTCTTATTTTGTTATCTACAGCTACTGGCTCTGTTTGTGCATTTTGTTTTGTACATGAGTTTCGTCTCCCTTATTCGATATACACTACAGTTATTTTAACTTCGAGAAGGTAACTTTGAAAAGGTAACTGAAAAATATCTCACTTGGCATCTATTTGCGATATTAATTCGGTATAAGTCGCTAAATAACTACAAATATAACATACGGTGGTTCTCTCGTCATTTAAAACAAGTTTTACAAAATGTTAATATATAATATTATCAAAATAATTGCATTTGTTTTAAGCTGCTTTTTCATATTTCTAATTCTTAAACGAAATATAGGACTGTATGTTGTATCGATATACTCAGTACAGGTAGACTATAGCGTGTCCCATGAAAATTTTGCAAAAGTTTAAAGACTGTAGACTGTGATAAAACTATAAAAACAAAAAAATAATGTTTCTAACATAAATTAATATATTAAAACATCTACATCTCCGAATGCTATCGAAAAAAAAAAACAACACTAACACATAAAATAAAAATCTGATAGATCTTGCTTAGTAAGACATTAAATGCTCACAAGCATCGAGTCGCTTTTCATTAGAAAAAAATGAATACGATTCATCTCCTCATTAGCTGCCATCAGACCCATTTGAAGAACAGTCTTCGAGTTCCGGCGCGTTCGGACCTCTCTCCAATATGCGGAGAAGTTCCGTTACGTGTCTTATTATAAAATCTGGCTTGGGATCGTCTCCTGAGAGACGAGCTTTATCCGTGGTAGGTATCCACACTGTTCCGTACAGTCCAGCCTCAATCCCACCTATACGATAATTTTACAATTCATTTATATAATTTAATATCTGCTGAAGCAAGTATTTTTGATTGCTGGAAGATTATAAAATTGTTGGAAGAAATTCTACCTAAAATATCGGTTTCCAACTTGTCACCGACCATGATGCACTCCTTGGGTCTTACGTTAAGAAAATGGCAAGCTTTTTGGAATATCTCAGCTTCTGGTTTTTCCCACGGCAGATCACCGGATACCAGGATAACGTCGAAGTATTGCTCCAGCGACAGTTTGTGTATCTTCTCCCACTGAGCGTTCGATGGGCCGTTGGTGATCAAACCCAGCAGATATTTCTTCCTGAATTGACGCAGCATGGAAACCGTGTTTGGTGCCAGCATCATGTAGTGGTATCTTAAATAGAGCCATCTTTCGTAAACTTTTTTTGCTAGATGCGAGTACTTGTGGCCCAGTGCTTTGCTCCAGAGGATGGTACGCCAAGAATCCAACGTAAGGGTCGCGTTGTCCGGACACTTTCTAAATTGCTTCAGATACGTGGCTGTTATTTTGGCGGATGCATCTTCCGGGACGCCGTATTCCCGTGTAAATTCCTCAGCCAACTGTAGGTAAACGCATACAATGAGAGTCATTAGCTCTCTTTCATTATAATCATATGTTTTGTGATAAAGAATGACGAGTGAAGAACTGAAAATGAAGGAGAAGATGAGGATGAAAGCAATTTCCACACTCAATAAAAATGTGCACAAATCGTAGATGATCGTCTTGCTCGTATTGCAGAGTAAAACGTTTCTCTTCGTTAAAGAAAAGAAATTAGAATTGTTAGCAAAGCGATTTCTTGATAGATAAGATATAGAGTAGATGAGACAAATATTGAATGTGGAGTTCATTAATCAACGAAGGTCTCAGGACGACAGGATACAGCGGTCAGTTAAGGATTTTTAGGACACTTAATTCATTATTAATGATTACCTAGAAAATGCATTGATTCATTGAAATACTCGAGCCGATTAGTGGACACTCGAAGTGGCACCCGCGGACGTTGCTGTAATCACAACAAAATGAGTTGTGCCAACAACAACAACATCATATGTTATTTTCAAAGCCTATAAGTTGTAGCTGAAAGATTTCTGGATATTAAAACATGGACTTATCTTTGAAAAAGAACATGATGCGCACGCAGCTTGCAGCCAACAGTGCAAAATTAATTGTCTCTACTATCCAGTAATCTTTCTTTAACATCTTTGTTAAAAATAACTTCATTAAGAACGTTAGGCACATAAAGTGACAGAGTGGAATGATGAAATCAAGCGAACGCTTACAAAATTCTTCCATTTAATAGGAAAGTATTTTTCTATCATTACAAAATCTTCGTTAAAGCACATCTTAAGATTATAATAACATCAATACAACAATCTCCGCTTTCGCAATATAGGCGAAGTAAAAAAAAGCACACTTGATAATAGCTCACAGACAAATGTACATATTAAAGTCTCACATAAGAACAAGTAATATACCTCCGTATACGTTATTTACGAAGAGTTTCTTCAAGCGATACATTTCTTAGCTTTCTTGCTTGCCAGGAAACTATTTCCAGATGTGATGCCGTCTAAATATACACTGGATTACGCACACATACGCGTTTCGAATATCGTATGCAGCAGACGTAAAATAATAAATTCAAGTCGCAAAATACTAAAGAAGCTACTTTACGAAGCTGTTCTTTGTACAAAAGTTCGATTAATTGTTCGCCTCAATTAATTAATTCTTCGCTACCTCTACAACTTTGCATAATTCCTTTACATCGCTCGCGCAATACAAAAAATCAAAAGATATACAGTAATGTTCTCAATGCTCAGTCCTAATCTCCAAAGAGACGCTTTCCAAGCTCCATCATGCGATGATTTCGACAAACAGTTAACGCGCCGCATTTTTTCAACACCGTTGCAACGCTATCGTCGGCCTTCACCAAATGGCACAGCAGATCCTCGAAGGCGGACTTGACGTTCGGTTCCAGACCGCCAATCTTCACTCGTTTCAGCGTCTCGATGATCTCCTCCGCCCAGCCGGATTCTATCGTAAATTGCGACAACCAGGGTATCACTTGGAGCACACCGGCCATCGTCTGCATCCCCAGGAACCAAAGCTCCATTAATTCCATCCAATGTTCCTTGTAAGACATGGCAACTACCAACTCGGTGGGATCGTTGCCCTCGTCAATAATGTATGCGTCCCACAGGAATCTAATAGTAGCCTGAATATAACGGCATATCGAAAAGTCGTTCTTCTTGATGCGTTTTGCCTGTTGTTTCATCAGCAACAGGCCTAGAACCGCTAGATGACCGTGCAGCACCAAGTTCTCCGGGATCTGCTTTAATTCTGGCAGATTGTTATAGATGAACTTCAGCAGCGAAATAAACGTTGGCGATTCCTCCACTAGTTTCGACTCCAGCACGGTGATATTCATCAAGACGTTACAAATAGATACCATCGCTGTTCTAGAATCCTTCATTTCCTCCAGAATATGCAGATCCAGTTCTTCCGTGCGGTTGCCATCTTGCAGAAGTTTCAACCGCTCCGATCTCGGCACCGGCGGCTTCTTATAGTGCACGATGGTCCAATGATAGGACAGACACTCAAACAGGATCTCGTCCTGCTTATGTTGAAGAAGAATCTTTCTGGCAGCCTCTTCCACGGCCAAGTAACATAGAGCGGGCAACAGTAATCTCAATATGTCGAGCTCGCTTATCGGATCGTGAACGGTCAGTTCTCCGGACGATGTTCCTTCGTCCGCTTTAGCTTTACATTTGGCTTTCTCGGCCATTTTCCTGTTTCGATGCGCGTAAAAAGTATCGTTGGCCACCGTCAGGACGTACGGTAACACGGCGTAAAGCTGAGGACGCATCGCGCTCGTTTCTTGAGCCATCCAAGCTGTGAGCACCCTGACGACGGCGCATACAAACAGTTTCTCCTTCACATTCGTCAACGTTTTCATCTTCGATACGGAGCTCAGCAGACCGATAACAGCCGCGAAGGCACCCTTTAGGGCCGTGTATAGAGACTGTTTTTCTTTCTGCTCTAAATCCAGCTGATCTGTAACAATGTAGCCAATCGAGATCTCGAGAATGATGAAACAAGCCGTGATCAAGTCGGCATTCTCGAGTACAGTTTTAAGCTGTTTGTCCTCCAACTGCATTCTGACTTCGATCGACGCCAATTGAATGAGCAGAAGGAAGAATATCTTTGGTTTTTCCTTGTCGGACATGGCCCAATCCGCTCCCAGCAAATCTATCATCACGGACGCGAGTTTCAAAGCTGGATCCCGTTGCTTCTTGCCTATTTTCGATCCCAGAATATCGTTCAGACCTTTGTGAATGCTCAACGGCCAAGATTCGTCCTTCGCGTTTGCGGATATCATTTCCTTCCTGCAGGATTGCAATAGAGCCTGCAGAATAGTACATAGCTCGAATTTTCTCTCCGTATGATCAGTTTCGAAGTCCAAGGCTATCTTGTTGATTATAGCATGGAAAGGAGCGGTATCTGTTGGATTCCAAGCTTCTGGTCCAAACGTACTGACTAATGTGACTAGAATATTCAAAGCCTCATCCGTCTGAAAGGACTTTTCTGCGTATATGTCACACATTTTCGGAATCGCTTTCTGTTCGAGCAATGCTTTCTGTCCAGGAGGATATTGCGCGATACATTGCAAGCAAGTGTAAGCCTCGCTGACGATGATTAGCATGTCGTCCGGCGCATCCTCGTCAGCCTGAGACACTATCTCCAGGAGCGCCGGGATATGTCCTATCATATCGGGATGAGAAGCCAATTCAGGCTCTCTGCAAAACGCAGAGAGAACGGACAACGCTACCGATTTGTATACTTGCGGCGGACAGTCCACCGGGACGCTTGCGCAGGACAGCAACTTCTTGAGGAACTTAGCTCCGATGGCTTCAAAGATCATCTTCTTGGCGGCGGGGTTGCAATCCTTGCCGTTCACCAGCTTGGTGACCATGAACAGGGCAGCAAACTTTTCCGAGTCCGTATCCACCGCCTTTAGTATGGCCACACACTTCATGACACCCTCCGGGATACTCATGATGCTGGACTGTTCCAAAAGAAGAGAAGAAAAAGAAGAAGGCTAACGAGAGCTGCCTCTTCGCAGGACCGGCGATATACGTTCGATGCTACTGCTCCAGTATCGATGCTCACAACGTGGCCACGCTACAGGAAGATAATTTCCGAAGCCTTGCGGTTCTAGGAGGCGTCGGACCGGCGGCTGTCGCGCTGTCCGTCGCGTAGCATAGCCGAGAGCCAACTGGCAGAGCTCCCAGAACGGTCCTCTCGCTCTGCCTAGCCTTGCCCTTTGACACACTCACCGAAGTGGCCGAAAATAACTACCGGACGATGCGTACGTACGCGGAACACGTGCGCGTGTCTGCCGCTCGCAGCTGCCCCGTCATTAAAAGTATCTCTTTGAAACGTCGCGTCGGGAATTCCGTCCCGATACGAACGTAACCTTAAAGCTATCTTCGTTAATGTCGAAACAATACATTAGACGCGGTCGGAATGTGTCATCGATCAATCAGTCGAAACATCTCCCGTCATCTTCGACGAAGGGCATTGTCACGCGATGAGTCTTGGGAAAATTTCTTGGTTAGAAAGAGATGCTTTCCTCGAGCTCGAACGGGCTATCCGGCTATATCGCCCATATCTCGACTCGTCTCGCGGCCAACTTCCGCGCGGACTTTGCGCCGCGTTCCAACACTCGAACGTCCGTCTACGTTTAGCTGCACTTTCCTGCACTTTTCCGCGCCCAGACGGCGAGGCGAGTGCTCGTATCGCGGGCAAGGGGGGGGGCGGGGAAAGCGCAACTAATTGTAAAACGAAGAGGCTCAAAATCCTCGTGACGCGCTCAGACCCTCGCGAGAGAATCCGCGCGAGGGTGCGAGACGCGGCTTTCCGAGAATAGCCAGCGCGCCGCAAAAGAAAGCGCTCTATATCGGGGAGTCGGATCGTATTACACGAGGGGCGAGGAGAGGCGCGAAGGGGTGAAAGGAGGAAGGGAGAGCAACTTCTATTCTTGCGACGCGAGTGGGCAAAACGTCGTGGGAGAAGTTGCGACTGACGCGAGGAGCGACAACGCGGGCTCTCGAGTCTCGACGCGGCGATCAGCTTCGCTCCGGAAAGTGGGCGAACCGCGGGGGTCACATCGGGGAGGCGAGGGCAGGAGGAGGAGTTTAAGCTCTTAGGTTAAGACGCGAGCCTCCCGTACCTTGCGGCAAGCCTGACCGTCCGCCCTCCTGGTCTCCACGAGGGTGTTGTCCAGGTCGAAGAAGACGGCGCTCGGGGGCGGGCTGGAAGAAAGGGACCGTGAATTGCGCCGCTCGCGAAACGCAGCCTCCATCGCCATTCCCTGTGACAGCGGCGCCGATCGGGTGCACAAAGAGCGCGCACGATCGCGCTCCCTCGTTAATTTGCATATCGGCACCATGAACTGAGGAGCGACTTGATCGGCCGCGGCTCGCGCGAATGTGATACAAATTAAAGGGGGAGGGGGGGCATGAAATACGTCATAAAAGCGAGCTTAAGGCAGCCATGTTTTACTATTCTTTTATTTAAAAAAGAACAAAACGTTCTCTCTAACGTAGAAAGAAAAAGAAGAAAGATAAACCGTTTTATTGTTTTATTATTCTTTTATTAAAAGAAGAACAAAACGTTCTCTCTAACGTAGAAAGAAAAAGAAGAAAGATAAACCGT
>NJRQ01000041.1:706570-749491 GCA_003063805.1 Aphaenogaster ashmeadi | reverse complement strand
ACTAGTTCAGAAGTGCAGCGAAAAAGAACAGACCAAAGGTGTGCAGATGCTAAACATATGATAAAATTGCACTCCATAGCGTTTTCTGCATCTGAAACGAGATGGATGGATACAATTCGAGCGTTGAAGAGAGAACGAGCGATGAACTTGGCATCAAAAAGTACAAATAAAGCGTGCGGACCAATCGGCGCTCAGAACTCATTCGATATCCAATAGGGGAAGCCATTTTCGAGAACAACTAGAAATTGGATTCTCTTATTGGATACCGGACGGCAGCTCGCGGTTTGTCCACAATTGCGACAACGTCAAATGATTCGATCAGATTCTACGCTATTCCATGTTCAACGACGGCACGTGACATTTTGGCGCACAAGTGCGTTCAAGTTTAAGAGCAGTTTTTCCGGCGCTCGACATTCGTCGTCACCAAAATGGAAGCGACCGCATCGACAGTTAGTGTCAACGCGGACGATGATTTGGATGAGTACACCCCGGCGAAACTAGTCAAGGCACTGGAGGTGAGTTGCTCTCACATAAGGGTGCATTCCGTTTCTCGCATGATGCATCATTTATCCTTGTTGTCTATCAAATGTTAAACAAATATAAATGATGCATCATGCGCATCATACGGAATGCACCCTAAATCTATTGTCAGGACGGCGATGTCCTAACGTCCGTGCACGTTCGAACACGTTTGTCATGTTTGCCTTATCTCTCGTTACCTGTTATCGCGCAGAAAAATGGCATCACAGCGGGAGATATCAAGAAGCTGCAGGATGCCGGTTACTATACCGTCGAGTCGGTGGCCTACGCGACCAGGAAGGATCTCGTAGCGATCAAGGGCATCAGCGAGGCCAAAGCGGACAAGTTGCAGCAGGAGGCCTCCAGAATGGTCATGATGGGATTTAAAAGCGCCACGGAGATACATCAGACGCGGACAAATATCGTCTACATCACCACCGGCTCCAAAGAATTGGACAAGCTGTTAGGTGGAGGAATAGAGACTGGCTCTATTACGGAGATCTTTGGAGAGTTTAGATCAGGGAAGTCTCAGCTGTGTCACACTCTTGCCGTGAACTGTCAATTACCGATTAGTATGGGTGGCGCAGAGGGAAAATGTCTCTACATAGATACGGAGAATACTTTTAGACCGGAAAGATTGATAGCGGTGGCCGAGAGATACAAGATCAATGGGCAGTCCATCCTTGACAATGTCGCCTGTGCAAGAGCATTCAACACCGATCATCAGACTCAATTATTGATTCTAGCCAGTGCCATGATGACAGAGGCGAGATACGCCCTGCTGATAGTCGACAGCGCGACCGGTCTATACAGAACCGATTATACTGGCAGGGGTGAATTGTCAGCCAGACAGTCTCATCTGGCAAGATTTCTCAGAATGCTGCTGCGATTAGCAGACGAACACGGGATCGCCGTTGTTATAACGAATCAAGTGGTCGCACAAGTCGACGGCGCCGCTAGTATGTTTGGTGGTGATCAGAAAAAACCAATCGGCGGTCATATTTTGGCCCATTCGAGCACAACAAGATTGTACCTGCGTAAAGGCAGAGGAGAAACTAGGATATGTAAGATATATGATTCGCCATGTTTACCGGAGAGTGAAGCGACGTTTGCCATAAATCCGGATGGCATAGGCGACGTAAAAGAATAAACTTAAACTGACGAGTTAATGTAAAAAAAAACAATAACATATCTGTTAAGGGACAAATGTCTCGCACGTTGGATAACGTTAATTTACATAATTGGTAAAATAAAAATAATTGAAAAGGGATCAAGAAAAGGACAATAATTAATACTATGTAATTGAAGTTAATTGTTAAGTTAATCAAAAAAGTTTATATGTATAGTATATCTTTCTTAACATTTCTTCCAATACATCTTTCTTAGAAGGTTTTATACGATATTGTATTTCAAGGCTTTAATAATGTAAGACAATAAATAATATTTTTAAACGAGATAGTATCTTTCAATATAATTTGTACAAAAGGATTAAAGAGAGAGAGAGAGAGAGATATTCTGCTAATTAAGCTTGTAGAGAAAGAGGATAAATATAAATAAATCTTTCAAATTATTTTCATCTTGACGATTCGAATCTCATTTTAATTCTGGTAATTTTAATCTGTAGGCATTTTAATTCTGGTTTCACTATTAACAGTTGTGTTATCGGTAGGCAAACATCGGCATTGTGATAAGGATTAGTAGTCGTGCCCTTCTCGCGTAGTAGAACTGACTTCACGTCAATTTCCTATGGTTTCCAACGGTTTGCGAACCTTCGAGATCTCAGTTACTTTTTTGTAAAATGTCGGTGAAATCCATAACGATTTGTACTTGTACATTAATTTATAACATTTATACATGAAATATGCTATTTCTTCGTCGCCTTTTTCGCGCTCCCGCGTTTCGCCGAGTCGAAAAGTATCGAAGAATATCGTTTCAATCGCATCAAGTAGATCCGAACAAAGTACATCTGAACGAATTTGAATTTCACGACCGTTGCTACGTCAAACGCGTCGAAATGCGAAAGCTCCGAAGCTGCGTTTACGCGAAATCGAATTCTGATGATAATCGTCGGGATAATTATCGGAGTAACGCGCTTGCGCGTGCCTGTCCGCGTAGCTCTCGAGAGCGACTCTCAACGAGCAGACTAATTGAGAGCCTCTGTCGAGCGCCGACGTCGCGGAGTGCGGCGAGCTTTCTCTAGGTATTCGTGAAGGACTCGTATTTTGACACGAGTTATCCGGCTCTTCGAATCACCATCTCGAGTAGTTTCAAGCAGAAATCGACGAAAATCCGAGGAGAGAATCGCGATCGGCGAGACTCGAGTCGTGCGCTCTCGAGAGTGCTCTCCCTCGACGCGTCTGTCATGTCGCCGCACGCGTGGTCCACGAACGACACGTTCGAACTTATCGGACTTTACAAGGAAAACGCGCCGTTATGGGACACGAAGCACGAGGATTACAGGAACAGAGAATTAAAGGGGAAAATAATAAGCGACATCGCGACACGTATGAATGTTGCGGGAGAAGAGATTAATAGGAAACTGCATAATCTCAGGAATCAGGTAATCGAGAAATTGTGAATCGCGAATTGTTTTAGGAATTGTTTTAAGAATTGTGATAATAAAAATATCTCCATTATGATACCGAATGTTATTTAAGTAATTTTGTATCTTTAATGATATAATTATCCTGTTATTTGCTCTAGGTATCTCAGGAACTGAACAAACTGAAGAAAAAAAGGAATAAAGGCGGTAAAGATGAAATACCTACTAGCAGCTGGCCCTATTTCTCAGCACTAAAGTTTTTAATTCCTAGTGTAATAAATAGATCTAAAAGTTCAGATGTTACAGTAAGTCAGAATATGATTAACGAATAATTCATTTCTCTAACAATTTCATTCTTAAGAGATAAGAGAGTATTATCACATTTTTATTTTATGCTAAGTATATGTTATGGTCAAAGCCCGGAGCGCGGACGTTCCTAGGATTGACTGGTCAATGTGCGGAACAACCAAGCGTTTTGGTTAAAGCGCGAAATAATTTTGTGTTTCGACTTTTGTCTGGTATGTTTTTAGTCAATCCTAGAAATGACTAACATGGCTGGTCAAAGTTAGAAATTAAAAAATTCACTTCGGACTTTGGCTAGTCAATCCTAAGTGTGACTACAATGAGGCCATCTAGGTCCGATATATACCTTGTGCGTGTTCTAACCTGTCTTCTAATCTGTCTGCTATTCGTGAGCGATTCACGGCGCGAGCACAGTATATTCTTTCTTATACTGTGGCGCGAGTACATTGCCAGTTAAACGTCGAGCAAGAAACAGTTGTCGTCTGTATCATTTTGTGATATATTTTATTTATTGTTAATTGTTATTACGCATTGCTAAAAGTGCAATAACATTCAAAATGCTTGAAAACGAATGTGATGTGACTAATGAGGTGGACATGAATAGAAAAACTCTATTTATGGAAAAAGTTGTGAGTTTGAAGAAAACAGCATGTTCATTTCATATTGAAACCAAAGAAAAATATGAAGAATTAATCATTGAGGTAGAATCTGCAAAGATGGCACAAAAAAAGACATCGTTACAATATCGACGTCTGAAGCGTTTTGATATCTTGTGTGTTGGGGATGTAAAAAGGTTAATCATGCCGCTCTCTGATAAAATGAACGTACAATACTATGTCACAGATGATGAATTGTTTGACGTAATTGACAGTGCTCATCGTGAGTGTGGTCATGGAGGTAGAGACCGTACGGTTAAAGCACTAAGAAATAAATATGCAAATGTCACGAAAGAATGCATTAATTTTTATTTAGACTTATGCATGCCATGTCAAAAGAAAAAGAGTCATCCTAAAAAGGGACTGGTGGTAAAACCATTATTATTTACAGAGATTCAAGCACGCGCACAAGTTGATCTTATCGACATGCAAACGTGTCCTGATCGTGATTACAAGTATATCTTGAACTATCAAGATCACTTGACGAAATTCGTGATTTTACGTCCTATACAAACGAAGACAGCAGAAGAAGTAGCTCATACTCTCCTAGATATTTTTTGTATTTTGGGTGCCCCTTCAGTGCTTCAATCGGATAATGGCAGAGAATTCGCCAATCGCATCATTGAAGAATTGAAAATCATGTGGCCTGAGTTATCCATAGTACACGGTAAACCGCGGCATTCCCAAAGTCAGGGTAGCGTAGAGCAGGCAAACCAAGACGTACAGAAAATTTTATTTGCATGGATGGAGGATAACAAAACCAATCGTTGGAGTGAAGGCCTTAAGTTCTGTCAACTGCAGAAAAATTGCGCCTATCATACTGGAATACTACAAACTCCATTCGAAGTCATGTTTGGTAAGTATAACTTTAATACATGAGTTTCTATATACAAATACTATCTATATGTGAAGAAGTTGACCGGTTTTTTTGTTACAGGAAGAAAAGCTCACGTAGGAATACAGACCCTGCCAGATTCTATAAAAAAAATTCTTCGAACTGAGGAAGAATTAGAAAACACTCTCATATCATCGGAAGAGAACGAAAATATATCTGATGACGAAGCCTCAACACAAGACGATTCCAATCCAATTACAAATCCCGTAGAAGAAATAAATATTCAACAAGATGTCGACACGGATGTGAATATTTGCTGTATTTGCAAAAAAGAGAGTTCTGGAGCACATACTTGCTGTAAATGTGGACAAATTGTACACACTATATGCGCTGATAGTACACTCAGTACAGAAGAAGGCTTTGGAAGTACAGTGGTATGTATCCGCTGCGCGCAAAAAGATTTAATAACTATAAACAAGAAAAAGGCTATTGATGGACTTCAAGCGCAAGCAAATACTATGAAACAAATATCCGATAAAAAATTTCCACCTATTGAGGTGGGACAAACCGTTACTGTGCCTATCCCATGCGTGGATAGAGCAAAAGGTGATGCTCGAAATGTACTTGGCGTAATAACAGAAAAAACCGATAAATTTTATAAGGTGGGCACCAAACAAGGAATTATAAATACACTTTTCTCAAGGAATCAGATACAAGAATGTAAGGAAAATTTGATTAATATTAACGACATACCTAATATAGAATTATCCTTGAGAGAAATTAGTACCAAAGATTCAAAGTTTGGGGGCCAAGGTTTTATCAAATGTAATTGTAATAAAAAGTGTAATTCTAAATTGTGCAAATGCAAAAAGTCAAACGTATTGTGTAATTCTAAATGTCATAAATCGACTGATTGCCAGAATAAGTGATTCACTTATTGTCAATTTATGATATTATGATATTCTGATAATTAATTTCTTAAATTCTTCTTTATACTATTCTAAAATTTTTTATGCTCTATACTTTTTAAAAAGGTTCTTATATTGTCCCTAATTTTGAAAATATTTTTTTATACTAATTATTAAAAAAGATAATTAAGATATTTTTATGTTATGTGTTTTTAAAGGGAATACATTTTACGTTTTAAAAAGCTAAATACTTACAAAGGTATGTCTATTTATGTTGCTAGTTATTATATTTTTTATTATTTTAAAAGTACCTAACAAATAGGTTTTCTAAGATTTTTATTAAGAGGTTATATTTCATATTTCACCAAAGCTACATTTTTAAATTTAAGAAGATTTTAATATAGGCTTAATAAAAGCTATGTTATATTAATAATAAAAAAATTAGTAAAAAATCTTGGTCTTATTTTTTAACAGTCAAAGTCCGAATTAAGCCACACCTACGATTGACTAGTCAAAGTCCGAAGTGAATTTTTTAGTTTCTAACTTTGACCAGCCATGTTAGTCATTTCTAGGATTGACTAAAAACATACCAGACAAAAGCCGAAACACAAAATTATTTCGCGCTTTAACCAAAACGCTTGGTTGTTCCGCACATTGACCAGTCAATCCTAGGAACGTCCGCGCACCGGGCTTTGACCATAACATATATATGACCATTTATTATTTTGTAGATTCAAGAGATTTTAGAAAAGAAGGAATGCAGTGAAGGAAAGGCAAAATCAGATGAGATAGAAAACCAAGAGACATCTAAAAGAAAACAAGACGAGAGAAAGGGAAGGAAACGCCCTTTCAAATTATTAGATGTTGGTGATGAGGAAGAATCAAAGCGTTCAGGTGTTTCGCCTAAAACACGAAACGAAGATGAGCGTTTCGGCGAATGGGTAGCGTTAGAACTACAAAGTCTACGCTCGGAAGTGAACAAAAGAAAATTAAAGAGCGAGATTAGGAGAGCGATATGCCGTATTGCTGATTTAGATAATGCGGATATTTTCGTCCCTAGCACATCGTCTAATTCGTCACCGTTGCATTCACCACCATCCCCCACATACACACCAGTGTGCGAAATAAAATCTGAAAACGTATAAATGTTTTCTAATCAAAGTCATCAAAAGTCGTTTAATTTACAGTCGGTTTTAATATAAAATTTTTTTTGATATTTTATTTTGATATTTATTTTATATTTTTATCTTTACTCGAATGATTATGTTAAAAAATGGATATAATAGTTGTAACGGAAAATAATGTTCTAAATAGTTTAAAATATCATAAAAAGATAAATATGTTGAATTATATTACTGAGCACACATGTTATGTACATATGTACGTACATACATGTATGTATCATGTTAAAATATATTTGAAAACATTTTACCGTTTTATCTCTCGTTAATTTTATTTTTCTATAAATGGCATGTTATTCTATAATTCGTCACATATTATATGATAATTAACATCTCTGTTAATTAATTATAATAATAGACTTTCACAGCATTATTGATTCGTAACTACGACGACGTTTCTATTGACCGCACATGCATATCAGCATAATCGATTCGTAACAGGATAATTCAATTTACATAAGCGTTTGTTAGACGAGATCAGATTTTTAGGATATCATGCTTTAAAAAACTATAAAACTATAAATTAAAATATTAAGCTAGTCAGTTCTTTTAATCGACTGAAACACTACACATAATTCACTATATACACGCACTATACACTATTTGTTCAGAGTCTATAACGCGATTTATAGAGGAAAGTATCACTTATCGATCACTTTGGAGGCATTGAGTGGCTTATTTTATAGTGGCTAATTTAATCGGCTTTAATCGGTCATGGATCCATAAGATTCACCGCGGAAGCCCGGAGATTTAATTGGTATTCCCCGAAGAGCATAGCCGCTAACCATCTATATTGCTCGTCTTTGGACGTGCCTGCCAAGATATTTCCAAAATATGGGCTGTCCTTACATCTGAAAGATAATGAAACGTTAGTCGTTCTACCAAGGATATAGTTTAACGTTTATAAATATATATATGTGTATATATATATATATATATATATATATATATATATATATAAATGAGAGACAAATTCACATTATTACATCTATTGATAGGAATTAGTATTTTTACCTCGTTGGTTTCTTGTTCTTTGTGATAAACGTGATGGACCAACTGTGAAAAAAAGTACGTCTAGTAAGTATTTTTTAAGAAATCTATTAAAATCGTAATATGTAACTTTATGCTATATTTACCCCATCTGTGGATTGCGTTTAGGCTCGTGTCCCAAGTACCAAATGATATCTTCTATCTTCCACTCATGAAGTTTCATGGAGCACACCTTGTCCTTGTAACAATAGAGTTTCGCCTGGCTGAACTCGAAGAGGTAAGTCTTCAGGCTCTTCGTCTTGGTGTCCGCGAATTTAAGTTCCCCGGAGATCGTCATAGGCGGCTTTACCTATACAGAGGGGAATAGAGAGTGAGGCAGAGAGAGGGAGAAGAAACATAATTAATTTCAATTGGACCATATCCTGTTTTCGCATCGCATGCGGGACGCGTCTTTCTTTTCGCCTCTGGAATCACGCAATTTGATCCGCATAAAAGCTCACGCACGCTTTGTACGGCCTTGAACCCGTACTATAAATTTAGATCGTGGGAAAGTGATGTTTGCGTGTGTGTGTGTGGAAGCTGTGCTAATAGTAAATTTCACCGCGGTACATCAAGAGTTTTGTGCGGATTTAGTCTGTTTTGTCGTTAGTACACGCACCAGAGGAATGATGTCCTTGTACAATTGGTCCTTTCTGAGGACGAGGACGTTATCCTTCCTATCATCCGGATCCCAGTATCCCCATCTCGCCACTGTTTCCAGGACACGTTCGCTATGATGCAACGGCCGCTCCAGCGCGCCGGACAGAGTATATTCTTCTAAACACAGCTCGTGAGACGGTAAGTTGGCTTTCTCGGCAAGTTCTCGGCACACGTCGAACGCAGTCTTTTGAGGCCCGATCTAATCATTAATTAGTTAATTAAAAATAAATAAATAAAAGATTATATTGTAGCTAAATTTTAATTGTTAGCAGGAATTTCGAATAACAAATTGTCAACAGTCCTTGGTTTTGCTCCGAAATCTATCGACAATTTCATTCTGTAACGAAAGGATAGTGAGCGATGCAAAATTGTTCACTGATACCAAAAATTCAGAAAAAGATCCTTACGGTGACGTTCACACACTCTCCATTCGGCGACAGGATGTATATCCAGATCTTGAGGTCTCCCGAGGGCGCACCTCGCAGTCCATTGTTGGACACATGATGTTTCTCCAGAATTTCCAGCATCTTTGCTTCCTTGGCCAGGTCAGCTGACGACAATTGGTAAAGCTTCGGATACAGTTTGATGAGATCACTAACGACCTTGGTCTCCGCCCGATTCCATTCCTCGGCGCTATTCTCGCCGGCATGCATCAGAGTTGGACCCCAGACTGCCGAAAGATTTTCAACGGTCATCAGATTCCTGGCGCTCTGCTGACTGAGGCCGTGAAGATGCGCTAGGATTCGGCGAAGCGTCGCCGACGTTATGGGACTCAGGTTGGACAATAATTTCCGATAAGTCGCCACTCTATTTTCTTCGCTAGTCGATTCTAGAAAGGAAAATGGATTTTAAAATATTTTTTGTAATATTAATTTTTCAAAATTATATTCCGTCAATCAATATTTTGAAAGTCTTCATCGCGTCTATTTTGTACGGATCGTTTCTTACCTGAGGCGAGACAGAGTCGATCGTGTATATTAGGAGGGAACAATGGATCCGGTAAATCTCGAAGGAATCTTCTAAGAACTGTGGCGACGTCGTGTTCCGTGTATACATTTCGCGTAATCTGTGTGGCCCATGCATCTCGCCTAAAAGCCTCCAATAGCTTTACCACGGCACTGCTCGATCCACTACGACGATAAATACCCTCCGTCATCATGCCTGAAAAATAAGATTTTGTGAAACAGTGGAATTATAATAATGTAATATCGTTCATAGATGCATTTAATGCAATCGGAATTCTTTGGAGGAATTTAGTCATGCAGGATATTAGGCTAATGTCATTAATTCTAATGATAGCAGATTTAAATTTCATTGCGATATAGAATGTCCTGTAATATTGATGATATAAGAGAGAGAGATAATGATTTGCATAAAAGAATAAGTTGAAAATATAATAATTATTTTATTTTTTTATCGTTTCTGGAAAAATCTATCTTGAAATTTGGGAAATTAATAACCATCAATTACGGGACATTATCGAACATGTGTTTGATTCATAAATGAAATTATTTTCGTTCGACGATACGATAAGGTGATGATTCATTAAATACCATGGGCATAAATAAAGTTGACGCATTTGTCTAAGATGACAGGCACATTGTCCTGGGTAATCTGCTGTTGATCTAAAGCAGGGCCGCAGTTCGTAGCTGCTTGATACAGCGCGTGTCGCCAGGCGGTCGCCTCGTGGGTTCCCGATGTGGCAATATGCAGGGCGCCGCTACCACCGGCATCCACAACTACCACTGGAATAATCCCACATCCGGCAATCGGCCCTTCTTGATCTCGCAACACTGCAATGTCACAATGTTGGAATTTCAATAAACAGTAGTACGATAATAATGATAGAATCTTATTGTCAGTAATTAAATTTTAACAAGGATTTTTCTCGATCTGTTTAAACGAGAATGGATTTTGAACCATGTTATTATTAATTAATATTTAACATCAACATATTATGAATGATTAATAATAGTATTCATGTAAATCAGGACACATATTTGCAGATATGACTAATTGTGCACTGCATTTTTAATCGAGCAGCTCATATCGCATTGAGTCACTGATAAGACAACAACCGAATTCGCTTCTTACTGCAATTAGGTCACATATCTTTCGCGTTTCAGCCGCAAGATTAATTGGGTCATGATAATTTCAATGATCAGTCAAGAAAGAGATTAAGGCTGAGGCAAGTCATTGATATATTGATCACACTTGAATGAATATCGATAAGGATACAACAAGAATAAATTGATTCAACAACGTAACATCAATTCATTAAAATAAATTAAATTGTTTTCTTTTACCTATTTTATCTATTTTACATCAATCTTATATTTTTATGTTGCATAGCGAGAGTTTAATCTTATATTTATAATAGCTCGAATTATAATACTTTCAAATTTTTAGTTGCGGCTTACCGATGCAACGCGCTTTCCGCAGATCCACGTATTCAAAGTTCACGGCAAATGCAGATTCCAAGGATTTCGTGTAAATCAATGTTCTTTGTTGCAAGAGAAGCCAAGCCGGGAACCACGTGCTTGTTACACCTTCCTAAAGAGATACAAAAAATACGTCATAATCATGTGAAGAAAAAAGAAGATACGTTTCATTTATTAAGAAACGTTTATTTTTAAATTTCGTCGATGACGAAAGAAATTTAGCAATTTACAGTGACAATGGAACGTGAAATATTCAGAACGTCCGTGAAACGGTAGAAGAGGAATTTGCATGTCAAAGCATATAGGTTTCTGCTTTCGCAAGCGCGAACGCTTCAGCAGGATTAAACAGTCAGGATTTTGTGAAATATTATATTAATACTGATGTCTTCAAGTAAATATTATTACACATTTTTATGCTAAAATAACTCTTAAATAATTTCTTAATTGTTATCCACAGCTACGATTAAAAAGAACGCTAATTAAAAAGAACATTGACGAAGAAATATTAAATATCAAATATAGAAATTCGACGTACCTTAAAATACGACGAAGGTAGGCTTGTAAATTTATTATAATAGATTAATATAATATATTGTGGCACATAATAAATATGAAAGTGATCAACTCTTAGTGATTAATTATATACGCATAGAAATATTCGTACGTTATTTTAATTATTTATTATTTTATTAATTTGTTGCTCTTCTGTTAAAAAATATTGAGATTTTATTACATTGCTTTTTTATATATACCTTTAAGTAAGCCCAACCTGCTCTGGTGAATTCGGCAATGTACTTCGTGGGGAAGATCGGCGTGGTCGCCTCGAGGATTCTCTGGGCCCAAATTCGTCTCTCGGCGACACCTTTTGCGTAGAAAATATATACGCTTGGTCTGCCCGTAACACTAATCGCTATGCAATGCACCGTCTCACCGTCCATGGTCCTGCACACATTTTGAAATTATCTTCATCAAATAATTGCGAGTGACCAGTTGACGAGCTAGCTGCATATGTGCCAATCGTATGATGAGTCAAAGGGAAGTAAAGATACTAGCGTTAAATACAGATTAGATGCGTTGTCATATGAGGCGAAGAAAACTGCGCATTTAGGATCATACTGTTGCACCAGATGTTAATGATTTCTTAGAAAAAGGTTGGTGAAAGAACTAATTATTGCATATATATATATATATATATATATATACAAAATAGTATAATTGCAATATATTATATAATTATATATTATTTTATTTCGCATGATACTTTAAAAAATATCTATATAATAATTAAATTATATATTAAATAAATTACAGATTATATTAAATATATAATATATAATTTAATTATTATCAGATTCTGTTCGAGAAACAATTCTCTCTCATGAGATCCTTTTTTTCTCGTTTAACAAAGAGGACCTTGAGACCTCTCTCTCGTAGAACGAGAGAGAAAGCTGTAAGCCTGGGGGACTGTCTGCCCGGCGTTAACACTTGGAGTTGGATCGATGTAAATATATGCCAAACGAGTGAGTCACTTTATTATTCGAACAATGATAAGCCACTGAATTCGAATCGAGATTATATTCTCTAACATTCATAGTCGAGAGAAAACGTGGGATATATGAATTATCCTGTACAATAAATAATTTTACTATTAAATGATTTATTCTGATAAATTGGGATAAAAATAATTTTGGATAATAATTAAATAAAAGCGAATTTTGTGGACGGATGCGCGAAGAAATGTTCAAAATTGTGACAATCTTTATACAATATATGTTGCGTTTACGTAGTAAAATAACAGACTCACTTAACATCCTGAAGCAGATGAATACTGTGTACTGTCTCTAATTCCACGACCTCTTTCAGCGTAGACATGCTCTTGTCAGCGTAGAACGATAATTTCCGATCGAGCAACACTGCCGCTCTCGGTACGAGGTCCTTGGCCCTCTCGATACCCATTCCAGGCCTCCACAGGAAATAACGATATTTGTAATTAATACTCTAATCAATGCGGTCGTTCATTTTAAATGAAAGATTATTCAAACATTAAAGTTAATCGCAATCGATTATTAAAAGGAATCTTCGAAATTTTTTTCTTCTGTAAATGTTATTATTTTCTTTTAAATAACGCTCCTAAAAATTTCTTAATAATGATTATGCCTTTTATCGCATAATTTTAAATTTGTAAGTTGTAAATTTTAAAATTGTAAGCGAAATCTTCGTTGAACTGTTTCCTGAATATTGATATTTTTTAATTCTCACTAATTATTAGAAACAAATTAGTTAATGGTTTGATTGTTTGATTTGTTAGCTTTGTAAGAAAAACTTTCGGGATTAGAGACTCGTGAAATATATTTCTCGCGTAAGTTCACATTGCCTCTTACCTGTACACTAGTCCCCTGTGTGTGACCGGATTGTGCGGAGCATTCACCTTCGGCCTCTCCATTCGTAGCGACCTCGAGCCGGACTCACCGATGTGTTCGCGAGTCCTGGATAACAGTTTACTACCACTCTTAACGAAACTGATCACATTAGGCTTGATGGCGTGCACCGTGGATTCTTGTCGCAATTTCTTCAACTTTTGTATCACGCTCACTTTGCGATGATCCTCAGCGAGCTTCGGCGTCTCCGACGAAGGACTGGTAACACTCTCCTCGGTGTTATTGGCAAGTGTCGTTGTTGCCACATTCGCATTCGTATTCGCATTCGGTTGAGGAAGCGAAGGACCCTTCATAGAAGGTTTTCTAGGAGGAACAGCGGGCTGCTTCTTAGTCACCAAATGTGCCAGCTTCGGCAAGAGAGGCGGATTTTTGCCTGAGGCTTGGACTTTGTCGGGCTGTTCCACACCTTCCGCCACGTCATACTCATTCTTGGGAAGAGAATCAAATCTTTTGGGTGGCTCCGGAGGTGTCAAATTGATACCAGGATGCGTCAAGTCCTCGTCCTCCTGTTCCTCTTCTGTGCTCTCGCGAAATTCCAGGGTGCTGTCGGCACTATTAGGCAAATCGTTAGTTGCCAACAAGGTCTCCAACAGCATTAGATCGTTGTTCTCATAATTGCTGTAAACGTTCTCATCCTCAGATGTCCTCGCGAACGGATCGAACTCAAAGAGTACAGACTTGCTGCTCTGCACTCTAGTGTCCGAAAGAATCGTCGTTGGTTGTTGCCGTGGTGGCGATAGATTCTCGTAAAGAGAATTTTGGATGGAAGCCTGGCTTTCGAAGGATGCACAAGAAGTTCGATCTATTGGCGAAATTTTCTTCTCGAAGGATTTCTCCAAGCTTTCCTCTTCTACGCTGGATATCCTGTCCACTTCATCGACATTCTCAGCTTTTGTACCTGGTGTGGCGTCGTAAAAAGTCCAAGAGTCTGATCTCGACAGCCTTTTGGCAGAGACTTCAGACTTGTCGAGCGATAGACTTACATTGACGTCGGACAAGTTTAGGCTTTGGTCGGAATCGCTAGCCTGTTTGAAGAAGAAGGATTTAAGAAGGCCAAGATTTATTTAATTAATTAAACGGGACAAATTTTTATAAGCATTTTAATTTTGCCAGCGCTTAAATCAAAATTAAAAGCAAAATCGGTTCTACCAATAAGCGAAAATAACAACATCAGAATGGCAAGAGTAATATTTTGTTGCAGAGTCACGAAAAAAGAGAGCGAGGCGATTTACCTGATTTCGCGCGAAGTTGAGGACGTTGAAGTCAGGAAAGTCTCGCTCGATCTTGTCGGACACCGTGGAGCTGAGTGTGTCGTATCGGCCGCTACTTCCCGACGTGACGGACTGCAACTCGTCGTAGATAGATTCGTCCGGAAGCGGGGGTGGCGGATAAACCGGAGGCGGCGGGCTGTGCCTGCCACCGGTGGATAGATCCTCCTCGTTCTTCACGCTCCTCAGATTGCCGCTCAGAGGACTGTAGAACGAGATGCTGCTGAAGATGTTGTCGGCCGGCATGGATACGCATCTGTCCTCCTCAACCGGATCTTTGAGCTTCTTCTGGACGCCGCCCTGACCAACCACCACGTCGTCCTGATTTAAGGATGATAATCGCCGAGTCAACAGATTCTTTACCGATTTCTCCAACCGGATGCTGGCGTTCCGCGTGCTGGAGATAACGGCACGTCCCTTCACCGTCATCTTCTCCGAGATCTCGTCCTTCAATTGGCGCGAGCTTGTACTGAGGTTGCGGAAGAACTCATGGTTGCCGCGAGTACTCTCGGTGGTACTGCTGGTCGACTTTAAATCGTCGCTCTTCTCAGACTGGCTGGATTCGCTGGTCGGACTGCTGGAATGAGTCGATGGCAAGGTGCTCGGTAAGAGTCTTCGGGGCGCCGGTATCGGTTTGCTCTCGGTCACTACCGATCGCGGCTTTGGTATCGGCTTCACGTCCATTCTTTCACGGCGTAGTGTCACTCCAGTAAGAGAATTTTAGATATTCTCCGTTAACCCATTGATCCTGAGACATATAAAAATTCCTCTGTGACTCATTGCGGTTCGAATTAACGCGAGCTCGAACTGAATATTTTTTATCGCAAGTTATCAAAGTCTCCAATATAAGTTTAGCCTTACATTGATAACTAGGCTTATCAGACTACTTAATCCTACATTTTTCAATTAAAGGCCAATACGCACACATAATCTCGTAAGGGAGAAGCGCTCTCTAGAGCTTCTCAAATGAAAAGTGCGTTTTCCTAATGCCATTATTAACCGGGTCCCGCCTATTCGCTTCTAGGATTAATCAAATTGTTATTTCTCGGCACTAAGCGCGTGACAAAACAAACGAGCGACGCAAACAGAAAGGAAATTATGAATTGTCCCAGTGTGAGTCATCGTTCCGAAAGCCGATACCGACGCCCATAGTTTCCGGCTACTATTTCAACTGACCAGCGAGTATCACATCCATATCTGTACTTTAATTTTACGCCAGACATCGAATATTACCGTATCTTGCGTCTATTACCTTCGGTTACACTTAAAATGAGCTAAGCGCTTATGTGAAGAATGTTATACAAAAACTGAATCTCTCAAGCAGCTCGAATAAATTAAGTCTAAAATATAGAGTTTCATGTCGCTGATTTTGTTATATGTATTATTTACTCGTTTTTTCTCTCTCTTTTAAATGTTACGAATTAATTTTCTCAGGGAAAGTGGAGAGAAAAAGATTGCAGAGAAAGATGTGGAAAAATACAGCTAAGAAGAATCTATTATGGAATAAATAAGCGGCGTATCTGCGATACGCTTGTTCCAATAAAAATCATGATTCGCGATCAACAGACACGATCGTCAAACTTACTAACTTCTTGAATTGCTCGTCAGATCTGTGGTATAAATGATAAATGACTCCTTATCTTCTAACAGGTCGAAACTTCCTCGAGATAAGAAAATATTTCAAATAGAAATGAGCAATGTTGAAGCAATGGACGGTTAAGGTAACGAGCCTTAACAGCGACCTAATGGTATCCGAAGTAACAATAAATCGATAATTTTCCAAACATTAAGGTAATTTTTATTTAACGACTGGTATATTACGCTGCATTATAAAACATTACGATTGTGACAGTTTAGGTGAGTAATGAATTATATAATTACACAGGGTGATGTTTGTAAGATATGAGTCGGTCTATTTGAGATAGCTCATTATGAAACATCTAGAAAGTATTGCATTGGTATATAATTAACGACGCATCATGTGGGCTCCACAATGGAGCTCGCAAACGCGTCACCGTCAGTTTGCGCACATTTGTCATTAATTATTCTTATGTCAAAAACACCTGTAGACATCTGCTTTCACAGCTTGCCGACGAGAAGTTTGCGTTTATATTTTCTGTGCGTACGAATCTCGATGGAATTATTTTGAACTGGCTACGACACCTTCACGGATTGTAGGGAGGTTCAAATCCAGGTTCAAATCCTGGCTGAGGTAATATTTTTCGCAATAATTTGTTTACAGTTTTCGGGGAAGGGAAGACCTTATAGATGCTTGTTAGCATCAAAAATTATTAAAATTTTACTCGTTAAATGAACCAAAACCCATGGTCGTAATGTAGTAAGATTTTTAATTAATTTAGCCAGTTGTTGTCGAATATAATTTACCTTGATTGTAATTATTTTGATTATAATAAAAATAAGAATAAGAATATAAAAATAAAGAATAAAAATAAAAATTGCAGATTCTTTGGATAGTAGCATTGTGCGATTATAAAAATTACATATATATTTCCCTTTTCAGAACAGCGCAAAAATGTTTTCGAGAATCATCGTGGAGACTGCGAATTCCGTTGTTTGTCCGTTAGTGACACAGGTCAAAAACCTACCTCGTCGTAGTCACTGTCACGGTACCGGTTGTCCCTTCCTGCGGCTCTTCCTTTTTTTCCTCAAATCACCGCTCCCGTTTTCTCGCAGTGAGTTCGCTATCTAAAAATCACAGCATTTCGTTTTTCTTTTCCGAACGAGAGTTTCTTTCGAATTATGCTATGCGGGTCCACGTTTATTTTCCGTTCATTCATCTGTATTCCGTCCACGATGTGGGTTCACTATTTCTTTTCATTAACACGTGACTCATTATTCGTGCACTCGCGCGTATATAATTACACACGTTATCTGCAATTTTTTTTACATTTGTATTTTTTTAAATGCGTATTTCCACGAATGAATCATGGGAAGTAAAATAGCCATAAAGTTAAAATTAGTACTTTTTATATAAAATTTTATATAAAATTGTAAGAACAAACACCGAATCTCCCTTGAAGATAAAAACATTCGATTATTAATGTCAATTATTGTTTTTGTATGGATGTACACAAAATTCGCCGTTTTCTAATAGGAATCCAAATTTCAGCAAAACGAGTTTTTACGAGAAATAGGAGCCTAGTACGTGCTGGCCGAGCGCATTAATGAGTTAAAGAGACACTTGGCGCGCGCGGCAACGAGCGGAGAAAGACGCGCGCGTGTGCTCCAGCGCGCACACACGTCAATGGGCATAGGCACACAGGCACATTGAGCGAACCGTAGATTTCACAGTTTGCGAGCGCAGGCCTTCTCCTTTCTCCTCGTGGAGCTCCGCATTTCGGAGTACGTATTTTTAGGATGTCCGAGCTCCGGCATGCTGGGCTGCGTTTTGCCGGGTCCCGGCCCGATTTTCACAGTAGAGCTACCGACGTTTACGTACGCGGGGATAAAAACGACGTGAGAAACGATAAGATAAAGGAGCCGAGCGATGCCGAGCGACGCGTCGTCGTCCACCCGACGGCACAGCTCGTGCCTATGCACTGACGCGGCTCCGCTCTGCGTCGCCCACAGTGCCCACACATCCATCGCCGACCGCCGTTGCTCCTCTCGCCTCTCGGTGCCCGGTGGTGGAAAGAGGCCAGGAGAAGGGGAGCAGGCACCAATTGCAACGGCCACCGATGCAACTGCA
This sequence comes from Aphaenogaster ashmeadi, assembly GCA_003063805.1. Classification (NCBI taxonomy): domain Eukaryota; kingdom Metazoa; phylum Arthropoda; class Insecta; order Hymenoptera; family Formicidae; genus Aphaenogaster; species Aphaenogaster ashmeadi. Next base: position 731,002 of record NJRQ01000041.1, on the reverse strand, counting down.
CATGGAATGTATTATTCATTTTCTAGCTAAACCGTTTGCAAAGTCTGTACAACGCAGAACACGAAAATCTATCAATTAATTGAATAAATATAGAAAGTCTTCTTCAAACTTGTTGTTAGATGTAGAATGTCACACACATATTAAAAATTATGCAAAATAATTAATTTCTTTTTGACGACATTGTAGAGCCTTCGAAAGGCTTGCTATAATTAATTCACTATTCATAATCCCGTATTAATTGTCCTACTTAATAAAGTGAATGCAACTTACAGGTCCCAGCATCATAGTACTGCGAATTGTCTTGACTGAAATTTAACTAAAGGAAAAAGAAATATAGCAACTGTATGTGCCACGTAAAATATATAGAAATTTCATAAAATGGTGGACAAGGAGAGATATTGTTCTACGAAGAATATTTTAATGAAACCTTTATTAAGACTTTTATCATGCCAAAGACAAATGACGACTTTGGCTATACAAACAGGTAAACGTTTCCCAGGCGAGAGTCCTCCATGCAGGTGCAAACTATACAATATATTGCTATAGAATTTTATAGATTAACATTAAAAAACGCAACAGAATTACACAAATGGATCTGATATCACAGAGCAGAATACAAAGGAAATACTTGTATATGCTTAAATTAAGTAATATTTCTACTTATAAAAATATAATTTTTATTTTTTAAATGGCAGCTTATTTTGCGCCATGATTATACGAGTACCACTATCACTTTAAATTACGACGTTTCATTAGTTGATTTTATTAAATTAACTGTATTAATTAATAAGATTTAAGTAATATTTGAACGGAACACCATCGAGTTGCACCTGCACTATCGAGCGACTTGCGCGGGTATCTCTACTATCTTAAATCACAATGGTGACGACAAGTTTAACTATTTATTCGTTAATTAGTTCCTTAAGATTGATCGTTACATATAAGCAGGTACGCACACACGCACGCACACACGGTTTAGCAGTCGTATACATAAAAACGCGTGACGAAACGATTCAATGATTGCCAATGATCTCTTGGCAAATATTCTTGACACACTTATATTTAATACACAATATTGCATCACAGATTTAAAAACTATATAGTAATTAGCAGAATAGTCAATGAATCTTGGGATAGTAATTACAACAGACAATATGGCGTTTCCATTAACTTTAACTATCAAAATTATCTTTGCTATGGAATAATTACAAAAAGAAGAAAGACTAGCATGGAATAAATAAACGGAAAGAAGATTAATATAATTTTACAAAATTAAAGGTATTTATAAAGATTACGTTCTCGCGAACAACACGCAATGATTTCTGAGATCATCGGCATTCACTATCGAGAATCACACGAGGAAATTATATTCCCGCCGAGCGACTCGCTTTTATTATATAATTCCCCTTACCGTCATAAGATTAATTTACCGCGATCGATTCGATCGAGTCGATCGCGCAAACCCGTAAAGAGGTACCTACGTTTCCGGCGTGACGCCGAATGCTTAGGCCATAAAATCGTAAAAAAATATTCAAGCGCGAGTTCGTAGGCGAATATTTGGTGTGGAGTGCCTCTGATTTTCTTGCCTTCTTTTTCTTTCGAGGGTTCGAGGCAAAAATTGGAACGCGCGTTTACTTTCGTATACTTTGCAGAAAAGAGTGAGATCGCTCGCGGTCTCGAGTCGGAATCGTGAGTGCGTGTGTCGCGTTGCGGCTGCCGTAGTTATTTTTTCGTTTTTATAAAGAGGAACGATCGACGGAATATCTACTATTATGTTGGAACACAGAGAGACAATCGTTAAACAATGCGACCAGCCCTCAACCGATAACGCAATCTTGGCTAAAATCTTTACGATGGAAATAAACAGACTTGTGATCTTGTTTCTACATTTACGCATATATATTTTTGAATGTCTATGAAAGATCAAATTATACACCATCGTGATTAAGTCATTTTCAATTAATTGAGCAATGCTTTCTCGCTTATTTTTGTAATATGAGACAATTGGTCCATGTACAACAAAAACACATTCTTTGTAATTTGACATACTTTTGTATTCTTAATTGACAAAGAAAGAAACGTTTTGCGAAACTTATCGGGTAAGGGCTGAGATAAACGATTCAATCTCCTCTCTTCGCTTTTATCCAAATTAATAATAGCTTGTTGACACCCCGTACCAATCTATTTTGCAAATAAAAAAATATTCAGTTTTTACTAGAAATCCTAATTATATTGACGAATATATTTGTGGAGAAAATAATAGCCAATTTCTAAGTTATCAAACTCGTGAAATATAGCTTTCAACTCTGTAATATTCATATTACAGAGTTAGATTATTACAGTCTTAGCAGGCGAAGCGTATCAAATTAAAAATTAATATTAATATTATGTATATCGTAATAAGATGATTTTAATAATTAATCCGGTCACGTGGCGACGGATACGAGGCATCGTGAATCTGCCATGTAATTCGAAATCGTCAAACTACAATAATAGTTCTTCGAAATCGTTTATGACTGCAACATGTGATTCGAGAGCATAGGATAAAGAGACAGAGAGAGAGAGAGAAAGAGAGAAAGACAATGACATAGAAAGTTTAAGAGATTAATCCGAGGAAAAAATCTTTAGGCACACTCACACACATACACGTACATTTATATAATTATATATTTGTGTGTATATATTATGCGTAGAGCGCAAGAGTCTTTATTTTTTGGCAAGCAAAACGCGGCTTCGCACTTTTATTCGAATTCCTGTCGGAGTCAGCAAGGGTGACGCGATTTGTTCATTTTTAATTCTTTGCGCTTGAGCGTCATTTGCAAAACAAAAGGGCAAAATTGAAAAATTAATTAAAGATGTATAAGTGAAATTATACAATGATATTAGAATACAAGACAAACTAATATATATGATTCGGAAAAATATAGAATAATATAAACACACTACCCAGATAACACGCATGTCTAAAAGATGTCGAAAAGATATCTAAAAGATCTTTTCGACATCTTTTAGACATGCGTGTTATCTGGGTACTTATTTGAGATATTTTTTCTTGGCTTAGATAATTAATTGTTAATACTATTTTCCGTTTATTACGGAATATTGTGTTATGCTATTTTATAATATTCGTGCTATGTTATGTTTGAAACTTAATAATAAACTTTGGCAGGAGTAATAACGTTAAAAAGAATCGAATTCGCGCAAAGAATTAATCTATAGAAATTACACATCTATTTTCGTGTTAATTTCGATCAGATTTCGACAATGTCGATTTTCTAATCGCTTTGTACTCGCTCAGCCGATCAATATCTTGCAGGAAAAATGTCATAGTGCGAATATTCAGATCACCCTCGTAACGCCACCATCGTTTAGTATACGGACTCTTAAAATTGCTTATTTCTCTTTGTTCTTCGTACGTTTTCGCGCAGTGTTAGTTAATTATAATGTATTCGTTATGTTATAATTTAATAGCAAATATATTATCACATTTAGATTGTATTAATTTTTAAGACGACCGGCCGGACGTTCTTCGACGAATTTTTTCCGTCGCCTCGCAACTTTCGTACCGAATAAGAAAGCCTATTAATGCCCAATCATTTTATGATACATCCTTCAGTCGTCGTTTAGTTTTTTTTCTTCCTATAATAGGAATAATGCGATAACTATAGTCACTTACAAGTACAAATAAAAATCTTGCGAAGTTTCGTTGAGAATGCTTTACTTTCGATAAATGGCATCAGTTCCAAGCAACCGCATTGTCATCTAAAGGTCAATATCTTTGCATTGAAACACTTGACCCTCTCATTCTTTATCCTCTCGACGCCGTTGACAAGATCTCATGATGACGTAAATAACTGGGTAGTTTTGTTCCGCAGATTCCGACAATGAGCACTTAAGAGAGCACTTCAATTCGCACTCAAGACAGCGAAAACGACGACATTCGTCGTAGACACGTCCGTCCGGTATGTTAGATTTAAATCTAAGAAACATTAATATAGAATATATTATCGTGTAGTTTATATAAGGTATACGTTAAGACACTTACTGCTACAGCAAAAATTCAACAGTTAAAAGATTGTAACAACTAGTTCACGCTCGCAACGAACACGGAAGCGGACAATCAGACTGAAATCCCTGCGTTTGCGGAACTCGCGATCCTCACTGAATCTTTGAGACCTCCCAGAGGAAAAAAAATTACAGAAAAAAAAACAGGAAAGAGAGCTTCTTAAAAAGAAAGGTTTTAAAATAATGCAAATAAAGCTTCAAAATTATATTTAATTAAAGAGTTGTACCTGTGTTATACTTATTAAACACTTTAATACATTTAATTATATCTCTTAAGGTTTGAGATAAGAGTGCCTTTTAATGTTAAGATACTTATCAATGTTTAAGAGATACTTTCTTCTCTCTTTCTTTGTAGATCAGTCAATTAAACAAAGGCCAAAGGTTCGGTTTGGAATGTAAAGTGTGGAGTTGCGCGATTTTCCGCAAACGAAGAAAGTCTGGTCGCACGTTTCACATCCGAAGCAGCTTCCACCCATCGCGTATCTTTCTTCCGTAGAACATCGTTCATCCCCTTATAATTGGGGTCACTTTGGCACGCATTTATTTTCTTTTTGTTCGTAATGTCGGCACAGCGCCGCTGCTTATCAGTTATGAGCTCGTAATTATAATAATGCGAATAAATCTCGGTAGCACCTGAGACTGATCGCTCGGACGATACGATAAAATGAGGTGTCCTCGTTAGGCGCGCACGCTCTCATCGGGAAAACCAACGTTTTCGCGAACTACGAGAAACGCCAGAAAACGTGTCAGCCGCGCGAAATTTCCCGTGGATCTCGTAAATCCTTCGTCTTCGGAACTTTCTCCTTTATCTCTATTACATATAGATTCCTCGCGACAGTTTTCCTGACGTACGACGTACGAAACGCTTTATTCGAGTTGTGCTATGACTTTTGACCGAAATAAAAAATAAATAATCACTTCAAGTAAATACTAACGGCGGACGGAGCCAGTCACGCTAATTGCGGACGTGTAATTAACAAGAAACCTCCTTCGTTATGTAAATCGTGCGCGTCGCGACCCGCACCGATAAACTATTTCGTGATATAAATATTCTGAATGTGCTAATGCGCTCGGCATATCTTCGAAACGACGGTATAGATATGCGCGGAAGAAATGGAAAAAGTAAGTCGTCCTCTTCAGCAGTCAAGGTAGCGCTTTGTGTAAAATCATGTATATAAAAAGTCACATTGAGAAACCCGCTGCATCGTGGAGTGTCGCACCGTAAGTTGCGTTTTACGAATATAAAATATTCCGGTGTATATCAAAAGCAAAATAGCACGTATACCAGCATGTATAACTCATGATTTTCGTTCGGTATGGTTCGAGTGAATTATGCGCACACCCGGTATATGTTAAACCATCTGCTTTCGGATGAACAGGCCTATATCTTTATATAATCCGGAATAAACGTTTTTACCAACTTCCACGCATAATCGTAATCATCATTGGCTACTATAGTAGTCATCCGTATACCTAAAAGATAAAATATAATTTAATATGTAATATATATATAATTATGTAATATAATTAATTAAAATCTAAATCACATTCGCTCGTAATTGTGGCTTATTCCAAAATTTATGCTACTTGGCACGGAATGATCTACGTTACTCGCGATACTTCTAGCGAAGATAATACCGACAATGATAACGTGTGTAATGAGTTGGAAAAATTCAGTCGCTGAATGTAGAAGTGATAATGATAATAAGGCCAGTTTGGAAAAAAACTTAACGTTCGACAAATGCAACGTATTCGAATATAGAGCATCAAAATGTGCCGGGGGAGTGAAACCTTATGCCGTGCAGCTTCGACTTCGCATCATCGTATACCTTGTAGTTTAGCACAGTATTGTATAGTAATGGCTATAGCGTCTATATAGTAGAACGATATTCTCCGCGAGAATGTCATTCTCGACGAATCATCGTGGCGTGTCATGTTGCGCGTATCCTTTCGTGCCACTTCACGTGAGACGCCGTTAAGATTCGTTTATCGACTACAACGTATTTGTATGATACATTAAAAATTGACACATATTTCCGTTACAATCGATCTTCGCTTTCTCCCCCTCGCACGAGCAAGCGATCGATCGTCGGGGATGGTCTTGGATCCTAAAGAGAGAAACGTACGCGAGACACTTGTATCGATAGCGAACGGATGCGTCCAACGAGCTTGAATTTTTACAGAAGATGACAATTGTGCTCTTTTTTTTTAAATGTGCTATACGTTATATAGAGGAAATTGAATTTTAGTATAGTTTAAAAATGTATGATGTAAAATGAGTACAGTAATATAAGAGGTCTATGGAGATGTCTTGAATCGTCATCGTCTGCAAAATGACACGCGTTAGGCTTCATCTCGCGTTATACGATACACGATCTGTCGTTCTAATACTTGCGTAATCATAATAGTGCATCGTTTTTGCATTATTAGTCCGTAATTAGTACTAACGAAATCAATAACGCGGCAACTCAGACAACGATAACAATATGTTCGTGTTAACAAGTACTTAACAATTACTTATAACGTGGCAATTCGTGCAGCGTGAGCGAACTATACACTAGATACGTAACGTTAAAACGAATCTTCGTAAAATAGCACCTTTCCATCCCGGCCGGGGTCCTCGCGACATGTCGTGTCGTGACTCGGTGCTTTTATTGATCTCATTAACCGTTGGCCTGATTCGATCGAGTCTCGTGCATCCGCCTCGATATACACGCAAGTATTGCGAGCTCTTGCTCGAATCTGTTGAAGTGTACGAATATTGATCGTTATTTTCTCCTACGACACTAAAAATAAAATTTTCATCTCGGAATTGAATACTAGGTCATAAGATTAAAGCAGGCATTAACAAAATAAAATTAAAATTAAAATAAATAAAAACAAATTACAGCAAATTCTAAAAAAAATTAAGATCAAAATTAAAATTAAAGATGTAGGCGTCAGTAATTAATTAACGACCCAATAGTTAATGAGAAACAATAAAGTGTCACATCTAGCACGAGAATTCCCGGAACAGTACAGAGTTGCAGTCTTAAACATTGTTGAATTGTAATTTCTTCTTTTTTTCTTTTTTTAGTCACGGCGGTCAGTGCGGAAAGAGCGTAAAAGAGATGGACATCACGTCGCGCCGTGAATTCGTTTCTACTTTCAGTCTTTCTCCAGTCTGATCCAATCTACGATTCTAGCACCATTTTGCAGCTTTTTCCGTTCGTCGTCATCGATCGACGCGAACGGGCAGTCTACCGATCGTCATACTTCATCGAATCGGCTACGTAATGTAACACTTGGACGTTTACATAGCTAATACAAGATCTCGTTAGAATTCAAAGGTTACATTAAATTATCGACGTTCGCATGCAATATTCTATACGTTTCCTAACGTCTAAAAGGAAAACCTTGCCGATGCTGATTTGGAAGACAATCTGTTCCGACATCCGTTCCTTGACTGACTTTATTTCTCCATATCAATTTCGTAAGTTATCTTAACTCTTTGCTTCTGGTTTACTTTTTTAAATACTTTTTTTGTGAAATTATGAATAATCCTCCATTTTTCTCGAACTCGGATTTAATTTTTATCTGATTGCTATTCTCTCAAATTTGTCTACCAAGTTCAGCACTTGTACAAGTCTTCCTGTAAATTCTAATATATCTAGATCGCAGTATTGACAAAATGAGGACGTATAAAGGACAGGCGAGTCCCAGATCTCTTTTTTCGCAGGTCTCTTAGGGCCGTTGCTCTTCTCTTCGTTCTTCGGGGGCGTTTTCGCTAGTTGGTCGCGTCCGGATTTGAGGACGGCGAGGATGCCGGACTCTGTATTAGGTCGACGTCAGTGGTGTCCCTCGAGGAGGCCAACAACGAGGGGGTTATCAGCATGCCGCGCGGGCTAAAGGTGTCGCAATAGAGGTTCTCCTTTTTGTGCACTCGCCGTACGTGGCTGCGTAGATTGTCGCGACGTGCGCTTCGGTAGGCGCAGTGCGGGCACAGATGCGGCTTCTCGCCCGTGTGCATGCGACGATGCTGTATCAGCTGTAAAAGTACCGAGACGCGGCGATATAATTGACATCGTCAATCCTTAATCTTTGCCACGAACCTTCATGTATACAGTATGTATAATTGAGATTTTTCTCTATAGTAAAAGCAAGTAATATTGAAATACCTTCTTGAGTTGCACCGTGCGGAAGATGCAGATATCGCAGCAGAAGTATCGGTCGTCGCGATGCCTTCGCATATGCCTACTGAGATCGACCTCGGAGGAACGGTCAGCACCGCAGACGGCGCAGCTCACCCTAGTCTCCGGCGCGCTGCCTCTCGCATGCGCTCGCAGATGTCTTTGGAACGCCTTCTCGATCGTGCATGCATACGAGCACAGCGAGCACCGATATTCTTCCCTCTCGTACCTGAGAACATTGCGAAACGGTAGTTGAAAGAATGCGACAATATTCCAAAAAATAAAATAAATGTGCATTTCTCTCATTTATTCCATTTATTCTATATCCGATAAGAATTTTATTCTACAATAAGAATAAAAGATTCGAGAGAATCTTTTTTTCGATAGAATGCAGATTAAATATATAATAGTTAGTTATGTAAAATTGTTCGAGTACCTATACCTGACGCGTTGCAAGGCCAGCGAGCGTTTCTTCCCCGTAGGCGTCATCCCCTGGGCTACGTGCGCCGCCACGTGGGTCTCCATCTCGCACCTACTGCTCGTCGTGAAGTCACAGCCCGTGGACGGACACCTCTTAGTCTCCCCGGTCTCCGTGCCGGACAGAGCGGGATGGCAATCGGCTATATGCTTCCTAAGGGCCGGTCTCGTCGGTGCTACTACATCGCATGAGCCGCACGAGTAGCCGCGATGAATGCTGCTCACGTTCGGACTGCTGCCTCTCGATCTTAAACCATGGGATATTATGGTACACCAACACTGATATATGATAATGATGATGTAATGGCCTACAACATCACAATCGTAATTCCAATAGCAAATTTTATGAGCTCAAAGTTGAGTGTTTTAGGGAAAATGATTTTTAAGAAAAACGAAGTAAATAATCATGGCTTGATTATGCTAAATTCTATAAATTCTACATACTTTTCAGTGTAGGATGAGTGCTCGCTCTCGGAATCACTGTCGGAGGGAATATTGGGAACTTCCGTTGCTTCTAGTGCCGCAGTGGCGGCAGACAATCTGCCCAGCATCGCCGTGTAAGCACCCAATACCCAACCGTTTAGAACAGGAGTCACCGTTCCTTCCTGAGTATTAAATGGTAAAATATTAATAATACCGACCACAAAATCCACATATAATTATATTATACTAAAAAATCATCGATAAATCGGTTTCAGATTCGAATATGTCAAGTAGTTAAACGTTCATGAATCGCAAAACATAATTTCGCGGACTGACCTTGTCGAGGGCCAAGCATGACATTGGATCAGGAAGCTTCGCGATTGATAGATTGTTGTTTGCCGATCGATGTGAACTGTTGGTGCTACCAGTGTCGCTCTCGTCACCGGCATCTTCGTTGTCGTTACTTTCGTTTGGCACGCAAGTCTGATCGGTACATAAAAAAAATATATTCCATAATCCATAATTAAAAATTTTAGGAATGCATTTATTTGAAAAATTATAAATTATTTTTATATCAATATTTCTTTTTACTACCAGGGTTGCCACAGAAAATGAATTTTGAAATTCCCTGACTTTTCCATGTTTTCCAGATAATATTGAAGAATTTTCCATGACCAATCTGTAATCTTGAATTTTAACATTTGGAAACAGGAATTGCAAGAAAGATAGCTTATATTAATACAAGCAAAACAAATTTAAAAGTTAGTTTACTAATATAATTCGGAATGCAAACAAAAAGTAAATAAAAAATAAATGAGAAAATAATTGAAAAAATTGTAATTATGATGGTAAAGGATGACAAACGTGCGCAACATCGTCCTGCAACATCTCCTTTTCAATAGGGCCACGGTCTGCTTTTGGCAACACTGCACAGTACGCAAAAATGTTTATCGCGCGGCAAAATTCCAGGCTTTTTTGTATTTTTCCCTGACTTTTCAAGGTTTTCCATAACCAATTTCCATTTCCATGACTTTTCCCGGTTTTCCAGGTCTGTGGCAACCCTGACTACTCAATAAGGGATTGATTCAAAGACTATTAGTTTTAAGGATCGAAGAATTATCAGCTTAACATCATATATAATAATATAATGATAATCTTACCTGATTTTCGTTTTGATCGTCCTTTTCGATGTTACCTTCGTTGTCGTCGCGCTGCTGAGGATCCTCATCTTCGCCGTTCGTGCTCTTCTCCGCATCCTCAGCGTCCTCGGCATTGGTGGATGCGACCGAGGCTGGCTTGGTGACCAGCTCCATCGGGACGTAGGGTGGCCCCGCCGCCGTCAACGGCAGCGGCAGCATGTCGGGCCGATGCAGAGCGCTCAGGGCGAACGCGGCCCTTGGCAGGATCTGCGTCGCGCCGGAAGGCAGAATCGGATGCCTTCGGGCGAGACGCGGGTCGCCCCAAAGTTCACCCGCGACTTGAAGACTCCAGATCCCATATTCCATCTGGAATGTGCGTTACGATTGCCCGTTGATAGGATCTACAGGATCGATTCGATGTGTAGAATAGGATCTAAATCCGTTTTACAGTAAGTTTTACAGTAAGAAAAAAAGTATTCGCACGCGAACACGTACACATTCGCTTTGAGATAATATGGTATGAAAAAAATGTTGCTGCACAAAGTGCTTTATCCAGTATGTAAAAAGCATGCTTTCCGATAGAAACATTATGCAGCAACATCGTCCTTTCGGATAGAATAATTTCCAAAAGAGACGAGATGTGCAAATACTATTTTTATTCATTATACATTTTAACTGTATCGTCTCAATAGAATCGATCGTTGATTCGAGGGCTTAAAATAAAACAAGCATTTTTTTGGTTCGTTCCTTTCTTTAGATATAAATCTGACGTGTGAAGTGAATCTGATAAACCTCCCGGTTTTAAAATTCTAGTATTTGTATTTACGATGAATCTATCGGGATTATTGGATTGTCGATGCACAAGATATTCGAATATAAAATTAGAAAAATATCGTGAACCTAATAAAGATCGAATCACTTGGAAACAGTGTCCGAGACTCATTATGTTTGTATGGACTGCACGGTATAAAAAGGGTGAAGGGTAGGGGGCGAGAAGAGAGAGATTAGTGGTGGCCCTCGAATCAATACTTACGTGCAATTTTCAAGCGTGCCGAGTATTTGTTACTTATACATAAAATCATTATTTATACGTAATGCTTTCTATCAATCTGCGTATATTAAGTGTTTAAACATATTCTCGCATATCAAGCCTATTTGCAAATAATGTATAATATTTATTTTGTCAATGTACTTCGTTTTTGTAATTATTTTACAGTTACTCTCCCGAGTGTTCGTGAAGGATTCGTACGTTGGACGAAGCATCTCACAGGAATACGTCAAGAGGAGTTGGGCAATGGAGTATCGGGAGTGATACGATCTCGAGTTACGAGGTCAAACGTCTCGAAGCGTGCTCGAAGCGGAGATAACGATGCGGAAGAAGTGTCACGCGACGAAAGATTATCTCCCGAAAATTCTCTTCCCACTTAGACTTCATTTCCCTCTCTTAGCACTCTTCCGAAAATGCGCGACCTCCGAACGCGTACCGGAACGTTCCGTATCGGCTTTTCTCGTCCTAAAATATTTCATATCGCTCTTTATCGCGATTAAGATGCTATCACACTCTCGCAACGTTGTTTCCATGCGGATCTATACCGCTGGAACCGTTAGAATAGCTCAACGTTCGATCTATATTTTCTCAAATGCGAAACTGGCGGATTTATGTTCTCATTCTCGTGTGGATCGGTTTACTCGCAGTCATCATAAGTCACGTCCTCCTGGTAGAACGAGGGCAAAGATAAAGCTTTGAGAGATATACTTGCAATCTACATAACATATCAGTTGGAAGATCACGTGAGAAACGAGAATCGAAGTGTTCGACGTTACGAAATGTCCTAAGAGAACGTTCGTCTCCCTCCAGTTTCGATAGGCAAACGAAGACACATCTAGCTCTGTCCACGTGTGTTCACCAGAGATTTACTGGCTGGAACCACCCCTCTAGATCAAATCGAAGCATTTGATTTTGCCAGAGAATCGACTGTCCGTTCTACATTCCGTCTCTATTCCGTCCTGCCAGCTATCTTCGCTGATCCGCAAATTTTTTCTCCAAATTGAAATCTTTTTATCCATTTCCAGGGTGCGATAATAAGATAAGCAGACTCCGATCCGTCAACATCGTTCTGCAAAGTCGTTGAAGAGATCGCAAGTGTTCTCAAAGGAAGGTCTCTCCTCTCGCGAACGCCGTCGCGCCGTGAGAGATCGGCGAAACGATCGCGTCTTAAACGGGGGTAGGACGATCGCAAGAATATCGAGGAGATTCCCCCTTCCCTCGGAGAGGAGAGGGGGATGCCCGTATGGTGGCCTACCGCAACAATTCAGGCCGATCGTCATTACGCTGGAATCATCCCCCGCCAGTGCTCCCTCTCGTCGCCGCAAGGCCGGGCCGATCTCCACCTTACCGATCGAATGGAAGTTGATGCGCGTAGCGGCTTAGCACCGCCTCCCACGCTACACACATGACGATCGCGACAACGAAGATGCGACGATAACGATGCGAGGGACAACGATAACGTGCGGAAGAACGTGGCCGCGTCGCCGCGATCCGCGAGTACCGGGGCCGAGAAGAAACGAGTACCGGGTACGGATACGTGCCGCCGTAGAGCGAACGAACTCGCGAGATTCCTGACCATTGGACCGACCCTCGTGCATGCATACTTTAGCATAACGTTCTCTATACAATATCCAGAAAGAGGGAAAGAGATACGGGGGGACGGGGGTAGGGGGAGGGGTACCGCCGAGGGGAGGACGTTCGTCCTCGTCAACCCCTCGGCGGCTTCACCCTTTCTCTCTCTCTCTCTCTCTCCCTCGCACGCGCGTGCCCTCTCCCTCGCATCGCGCCGGGGGCCTCAGCAGTCGTCCTACCCCTCGCGCTGACCCCTCCCCCTCCTCCCCGCCCCCATCGTTGCCGCGAATCGATTTGTTATTGTTTTTGTGTCTGCGGTCGTCGCGGCGGATGGAGTGAGCGGGGTTATATCGAGGGGTGGATGGGCGAGTGGTGAGTGGGGTGGGGTTGCCGGTGCCGGTTAGGTGCTGCTGCTGCTTGGCTGCTGCTGGTGGTGGTAGTGCTGCTGATGGTGGTGGTAGTTGCGCTCGAGCTTCGAAGCCTCGGCTTCGGTTTTCGGGCCGGCAGAGAGGCGACCAGGGTGAATAAGCTGCTGCCGCTGCCAGGGAAGGGTAGAGAGAGAGAGAGGGGCGGCGGGGGAGAATCGCAAGGGAACGTGAAGGGAGAAAGAGAGAGAATAGGGATAGATACGCGCGATTCCGATCAGTGGCGTAGCCAACGCGGGACAGGGAAAACCGAAAGATCTCGACCTCCACGTGCGGAATTGCGCTCGAGGCCCTACCACCCCTTAATTGCTGCCGCGTAAAGCCGTCGCTCAGCTGAGCGAGCGACGAGGGGCGATGCTCTCGTCGAGTGCGACGTGACTCCTACGAGGAATCGGAGACCGACCGCGAAAAAAGGGCCGAGATCACGCCATTGGCATCATAGCCGCTGAAAAGAGCGAGATGAAACGAGAGAGGGTCGAGGATGGAAGCTGGCACAATGAGGAGGAGGAAACGAGCGAGGGTGGGTGCGGAAGAAGGGAGAAAATCCCTGCGAGGGAAAGGGCGACGGGGGACGCCGGAGCAAGAGGCAAGAGGGGGAGGGGGTGATCGCGTGGGTTAAACCGAGAAGGGGCTTCGCGGGAGGGAGAGGGACAACGCGGATCGGATTGCGTCCGCGGGTTGCATCGGGGGGTGGCGACAGAGATAGTTGGACCGTGGAAGAGCAAGAGGGGGCGACAGGAGGTTAAAGGGAGGGAGAGCAAAGGGGATGAGAGAGAGAGAGAGAGAGAGGAAATGAGGTAGCAGGGGGCAAGGGGTGGGACACGTCGGCATCGGCTTGACAGGTGACAACCGATCGGACCACTGACGTCACAGATCACTCGGCCGAGCGGGCGCGCGCGCGCGCGCGCACACGCACGCAGCACGCACAACCCCGACTACCACGAATATCCGCGGTTAACGCGACGTGGCATGAGCCGTCGGGATCCGTGTCTCACACTCGCGTACACCACTGTGCACCATCGACACACGTCACGTTCGGCACGTCACGGTCGCGTGAGAGAGACACAGAGAGAGAGAGAGAGAGAGAGAGAGAGAGAGAGAGGAGAGGAAAAAAATGGTAATCCCGCGTCCCCGACGAGAGAGAGAAAGAGAGAGAGAGAGACACGAGGCGCGGGATGGCGAGGGAAGGACGAGGGATGATCGGCGGACGGCCGTAAGAAGGGAAGGCGGGAACGGGAGCGCGAGACCTCTCTCGTTAACGCGGAGATCAGGGAGAGAGAGGACTCTCGGACGCGTGGCAATCGCGAGGATTTTTCCGCGCGGCGCGTAGTACTCCGAGGTCCACGACGTACGACTCGGATTTTTGGGTATTTACCGGGTGTTAACGCCGGCCGATGGTCCCCGCGCGCGGCGCCTCTCTATCTGGTTACCATTACACTCGGATGTATGAAATGCGCCACGGGCATACAACCATCCCCCCACAATAGCCCTATTTATGATTGGGCAAAATTGCTTTCCATGCGCAGAATAAAATCTCGCGCGCGGGTCCAGGAAAAATCCGCGGGGCGCCGCGACGGGAGGCCGCGCGGGCCGCGCCGCGCCGCGCGGCCGCGTTTCCCTCCGATTCCGACGTCACGCTCGTCCGGGGAAAACGCGGGCGGGTCGCCGCGCGCGCGGCGACCCGCCCGTGCCCGTCGCGCGTCGCCGTTTTCCGCCGATTTTTCGCCCGCGGCTCCCCGGCGGCCGATAAATTCGCGGACAAATTAAACGCGATCCGCCGCGGGTGTAATTTGTTGCGATGGCCGCCCGGCTCGGCCAATCGCCTGCGCCCGTGCCGGCCGAGTAGTTCCGAGAAGCGCCGCTCGACGGACCGCGACGCGGCGCGACGGTCAGCGTGACGCGGAGAATGATCGAGATAGGGTTAAGACGCGACGTTTCCGTTCAATTTATAAAAATATATATACGTAATTCCAAAGTTTTTGCCTCGATTCATTTGTCTCGTCTGTATCTCCCGTGTAGCTCTCCACCTCCAAATCTGTCAATCTTATCCCGTGGGGTTATGCGATGTAATGTCATCGCACAAGGATCGCGCGGATCATCGATTGCAGACACGTAATTATCGCTTATCCACCGAACGGCATGTGACATTTATTCTTATCATCGAATCAGAAAAGTCGAGAAAGGATGTGAACTTGAGTGAGAATTGTTCCTTAACGAAGCGTGGTTAATCACGCATTGGCGTCATGCTGTTAGGTTAAGTTAGGTTAGATGACGAGGGAGACAGCTATTCAACATAAAACTCGAGCTTATATTTATTATATGTTATAATTAATGACATCTCGATATCTGAATAATTGTACATAAGAAATGTAATAATAGAACAACGAAGCTAGTGGACATTGTGATCGATTGTCGAGGTCAGTTCCGACGGGACACTCCTCCCTTCCCCCCTCTCCCTTTTCCCGTTCGTCCATCCCTCTCGCAGGCTCTACGGCACAGCTGGATCGAGCTTACTCCCTCTCGCAGGCTCTACATTTTCGAAAAACTCCGTAGTCGTATCAGCTGATGGTACTTGGTTCCGTTGGCCGTGCTGTAATTCTGACGGGAGACGCGAAGCTCGTCTCTAATCGCGTCCGGACCGGAGCTGTCCTTTCGCCTCCACGCCACCACGTTCGGGGAGAGCGGTGCGGCGCGGCCGCAGCGGTTCCAGAGCGCCGCCGGTAGGTTGGCAGCTATCAGTCGCGCATCCGCAACGCAACGCGACCGATACCGCACGCCGTGAGCGGAGCGAGCGAGCGGCGGGGTCTCTGCGCGTCTAGTCTCGCGGGGTCAAGCCAGTTGGCAACAGACCATCGAGCGGGTCGCGTGCGCGAGTCCGCGGCCGCGTTCTGTTCACCCCCGGCCGCCCCGCGTCCAGTTTTCCGTTCCGTCTCTCCGTGCGTTTCGCGTCGCAGCGGGGTCCGCGCGAGTAGCGCGTCCCTCCGCGCGGAGGAGGCAAAAGGGGATCGGCTGTCGTCGTTGTCATCATCCGCGCGACGCTGCGTCGACGGTCGGCTGCCATGGGGCCCGTCGACGGGATCATTTGACCCACGGGAACGACTCCAGGCTCGTCGGTGGGATCGTGAGCAGACTCGCGCGTGAGCGCTACGAATCGGTAAACGAGCTTGAGCAAATTTATCCATTGTCGTCGTCGTCGTCGTCGTCCCCGTTGCCGTTGTCATTGTCGTCGTCGCCGTGATCGTTGTCGCGCGACTCTCCCATCTGTTCTCCCTCTCTCTCTCTCTCTCTCTTTCTCTCGCGCGTGCATGTGACAGCGCTCGTTGTTTCACCCGTTCGTCCCCATTCCCGTTCCTCGATACGAGCGAGGGCGCTCTCCCAAGAGAAAGCGTTTCCTCGCCGACCGAAATCGTTGTCGGTTTACGGCGAGCTCGATCGCACGGAACACGCAGCCGTAACTCCATCGCGTCGAAACCTTATTCGTGGACGCGGACTGACACGAGAAACCGTTGACGTGCGAGTGTCTCGATCAAGGCTGACAATGAGAGACGTTGCACGGCATCGTCGACGTATCGTTCGCGGAATTTATGCCAATCAACGCGCACTTGTTACTTGTAACACGCTCTTCGCGTGACTTCCCGTACGACGGATTTTGTCATTCGAGCCAACGTGATCCGCTCTTAAACTTTTTCCAAATTCAACGTGTACTCCTCTTATCCAGTCTAGTAATCCGCCGTGGAAGACTTTCTCCTTAAATTCTGCTCATCTCGACGATCTTTTCAAGATTTTATCACCTTGATAATGGCTGACGCAAGCAAATAAGAAATTGTGCATCTCTCGGAACGTTTGACAAATGCAGGCGTTGCGTCACGTTCCTTGGACATTTCCAGACGTGCCACAGCGTCGTGTTCCAGCTGTTCGTGACAGCTAGGAGGGGGTACCTTTGTCCGCTCGTCGCTCTAGCCTGACGGTTGATTATTTGTCCCCTCGACAGTGCCCTCCTTCGGCTTTGGTTTCTCGACTGGATTTCGCATGACGAGTAGAGGAGAGAGCGACAGAGAGAGAACGCGTATTTTAACCCTTCCACCCTTGCGATAGCACTTTTCTAGCGTGAGAAGAATATGGAACGTACTTGCATCAGCTACTCCAGCACACTCAAATCGTTTTTGTGTTACGTCGAGAATTGAATGTAGAGCCTTTTAAAGAACTGGAACATTTGTACATCCCGATGATCAAACAAACCTTTGTTCGTTACCTCCCTTTCGCTCCTAATAGAATTTTTCAAACACAGTCCTCGTGTGCGTCTCACCGATGTCAAAGGAGAAATTGGTACCCATGATAAATTTTATTACCTGAAAATTACTGGAATATAAACTTTGTTCTTTCTGGAGCGTTTTAAAACTTATGTCGTATCGTTCGCGTTAATTGAAATTATTTGGGAGGCATGATTTAATTGAACAATTTATAGTACAGTTATAGTACATCGGCGGTCTATTTCGGTCGACGTAAGATCGAGTCGCTTTCTTGGAACGTGATAAAGAGTCGCGCTTTGATAATATTAACGCAATATTACGCTGCGAGACGATATTTTCCAGACATTATAACCGACTATGGGACAACAGAAGAAGTCGTTGGCTTTATTTACTTGTGTCACAAATCAACAAAATATGATATCCCCCATTTATTGAGTGAGAGAGCAGATAGCGTTGTGATTTTAATCTAGAATTTTTAAGTACGTCGATTTTGATCTCTTTGTTTCTGATGTGCCATAGCCAGATCCGAAAGGTCCAAATCGTACCTGTAATCGGTTTATCGAGCTGTTTGATAAATAAATTGCAATTCGGGGGCTCCTGGGTCCAGCCGGGCCTGTTTAAGCCTCTTGAGCTTTTATGGCTATGCAGTCGGGAGAAGTCCATCTCTCTCTCTCTCTCTGTCTCTTCCCCCGGGCGGGCCGTGTCAAAACAACACGGGGGCGTCGTCTCAGCCGTTCGTTGAACCCAGCTGTTTTGGATGTCTACCTAAAAAAATTCAAGGTGACGCCCGCGGTGCACGGTTTGGCTTCCCCCGATCGTTCCTCACGCGAATCCCGAGGTGGAGTTTCGGCCTCGCGAAAGGGAGAAGAGGACTCGAGAGCAGGGATCGAGGAAGACGAGAGATCCGTTAGTCTCGGCGCTTCTAGGTCCGGATTATCTTCAGCTCTTTGAAAAATAAACTTGTGTGTATCGAGTTATCTCGCGTACACGCGGAGAGATATCGGACGAGTTGTGTAAACACCCGAAAATTCCGCACACATCCCCGCGCGAATGGAACCGAAAGTGCAAAGTTTCGTATATGCATCCCCAGCATTTTTATGGCTTCATAACTGTGTAGCTGTATGGATATATGAATGGTACAACTTCGGCGCGCGCCGAACGGAATTTCATTTGCGAGTTCCAACTGACGATCAACGCGTCGTCTCTTTGCGCAATTAACGTTGCCGTTCTACTTTGATGTTTTCCGCCGAATGTACAAACGCGATAGAGTCCGCCCTAGGTAAGACGTGCCCCTCTCTCCGCTCAGGAGGGGCCTTTCCGTAGCGTCGATAAAAGTAATGGGCTAGCGTTCTCAGGGCGTCAAAGAAAAAAAAAGCGTCACGCGAGAAATCCGAGGTCTCGCGCGTGTCCACGTGAGTTAAAATTGCGGATCGGCCTTGGTGGCGAGTGCCTATAAATACGAGGTTCGCTTATAGGCGACCCGCGGCCGAAGGTGCAGCGCGTTGCACCGTCGTCGTCCCTCGACAAGGCTGCACGCGCTAGGAAACGCGCTCGGTATCTTTCTCTCTCTCTCTCTCGTCATCTGTCTTTTACACATTATGTAAGGCCCCGCGATATCAGGAGACGCGCGGTAGCGAACAGAAATATACGCGTATGAGATACTCCAAAAACACTGGCCTCCTTTCGCGGCGTTATTGCTTTCACTACGAACCCCCTTGGCAACTCGCGAGTTTTCACCGATGAAAATATATATCGGAGCGCTTATAACTGCCGAATAATCGCTGAGCGCAAATGCGGAGGTCTTTGTCTGGCAAGCGAGATTTTACGAAGGAGAACGTACGTTAATAGATTTTAAGCGTAGAGCTTATTGTTAGCTAGAACGTGGATGTTAAAGATTGAAAAGATACGATGAACGGTGATCGCCTTCGGCGTTGTTGCTAAGGAGCAATCGAATCGACTGTAGAAGCTATTGAGAGAACACTCGATGAATTCTAGGACGTTCTGCAGATTAGATAATTGAACTGTGGATTGTTACCGCTCTCCATCGTAATTCCGGAGTAGATCTCTTTACTCTTGGATAAGTGGAAAGAAATTGCCGAGGGGGATTTTCGTAAAAGGTCGATTTAAGGCGACGTGAATATAATCGTCGCATCGTCGAAACGCATACAATTACTTTCATAGTCGTAGCTTCGTGCTGCGCACTCTGCGCACGTAGGCATGTGTTACCACGCGCAATCATGAAATTACAGTAGTGTTGGTTGCATAATATACAGGTAACCTAGATCTGCACCCACTGCTTCCCACCCGTTGACCTCGTTACCCTCCTCGATCTCGGTTTGCCCTGCCTTCACAGGCAGAAACCTTTAGTCGAGATGTTCTCCACATCTTGGCGAACCATCCGCGAGCGACGAAACTTAATCAGGAAAGATAGCGGGACCTGAAATACTAAAAGACTGTAGCAGTTTAATCTTTTTAGAATACAAGACGTAAAGTTTAAGATAGACGTAAATACAGAATAAAATGTATGTATCTTCTTGTATCCGTGTTCATGCACTGAGAAAAAAAATTTGTCGAAAAACGCAAAATGTGTTTCATCCAAATAAAATATTTAGTCCGATACGTTCAACTAAACATTAGTTGGTTTAATTGAACATTAGTTGAATTAACTAATTCTTGATTTAAAAATTTTGATGGCTGACATGAATGAATTATACCTTTTTTAATGCAACTTAATAATTGTTGAATCAACCATTGGATCAACAACTATACAAATTTGGTCCGTACAACCAATTTTTTTTCTCAGTGTGTAAATCTATGTCTAGCATAGCTAATCTTGTATGGAAAGAAATGTTCCGCGAAAGGCGAATTGTCTTATAAATATACCATCTAGCAGCTCTTACGAAAGAAATCAGATCAATGATTCCTTTCCCCCGAACCATCGAAACTCGCTTTCACCAGTGCACGGGTTTTTGTTTTTATTAAGTCGCTGCGTTACTAAACAGCCGGAATCGACGATATCCATTTCACGTTTCGCGTTCAAATCGAATGCGCCACTTACGTATTTACGTCACGGAAAGCCGTATACTTTTGTAACGTTTTACAATTTGCTGTGTCTTGCAGACACTTGTATTGGCCTGAATATTCCTGTTTGGATCTTTTGCAAACCAGTCTTATTTAGTTTTATCTTTACAACCAGTCGTCTTGCTCCCTGCGATAATAAAATTATACTCTGTAACCCTCAATAGAATTCGAAATTTCATCTCAAAATTTAAAACCTTGCATTTTTTCAAGAGAAGTAACTACCGTTATTATTGAAGATTTGTCTCTCTAACAATCGGGATAGGTTCGCCCGGAAACCGTGCTCCCCCTCACTACTTGGGCCAGCCGACCCAGTTTCGAGCTCTCGTTCGCTCGTAAAATGCGGAAACCCCGGTAGATAGGCGCTCCGGATTTTTTTAGGTGACCTAGCTGAAAGGCATCGATTTTGCTTGAATTCCGTAAGCAGGAAACTGACCGTAGAACGCAACTGTGATCAGCAACGATTATCTGACTACCACGCGCAGATATTAAAGCTAAAGGTCAAGTCGGACGGCGATTATTGCATTTTTCTTACATGGAAAATTTCTTTTCGCGTATTACTTTACGAAAACGTGGATCTCGAACATAACCACGGGTCATTACAAATCCAAATATCTGATCTGCAGAATCCATGAAAAATTTCTCAATATTTCTCCTCTTGTAATCTGATACTGAAGATCAAAACTTAGACGCGATAGCGAGGTTTTTTTATCTCCAAGGGTTAAATTCGCGCCGCGAATACGCACGATATTCTTGTCGATAGTGCCGCGTTTCGCCATCGTAAATGCCGACAAACCTACCGGAAGAGCGAGTTTATTTCTGGGCAGTCTTGAAAGCGTTCCTTTGCCAGTCGAAGAACGGACAAGATCGACGTATACGCCGCGCGTTACCTCGGACAAACCCAACTCGTTCGGTTATTGTAATTTCTTTTCTGTCAAAAAGTTTGCTGAAAGAAATAAAATGAATATAAATCTCGCAAACTGAGAAAATCGAAAAGGAAATTTCACGTGTACACGCGATTAGTATGCGCATCGACATATAGTATGGACTACGCGATCCCTACATGAAAGTCTTCAAAAAGTGTCCGGTAGAATTAGACAAAGAGAGAACGAGGTAGAGGTCAATTGCTCTCTCTTTCTAATGCTTCTATTGGTTGCTTTTGTCTCCACCCAGAGGCTGTAAGGAACGTACTACCAGACGATAGAAAGAGAAAGAGACAAAAATTGACCTCTACCGGTCACTATCTCTTTTTTTCAACCCCGGTCATATTTTTCTAACCTGAGCGCAGTCCATACTACAGTAGCGCTCACACAAAAGTCTTTTGACAATTAGTTTTTATGCGTTACTTTGTAAACAGGGCTATTACGTTGTTTATGTAATATTTATTAATATTTGCTAAGATATTTCTGTTATAAACATATGTGTTATTATATGCAAAGATTATATTATAAAGTTTAATATATATGTATAGTATTGGTATTAATAAAGTAATTCACAGAATACTATTTGTCAAAGGACTTTTGAGCGCTACTGTATATGTCGATGAGTACGCGTCTGCGACAGCGAGTCATGTTCTTTTGTCGTGTTCTATTTTTTCGAACTTCGTGTTTTGCCCTTTATCGTTCAGGCTACCGCGGAGAGATAAATGAACATGACGGGATGATTATGTATGACGTGTCTTTATATAAAGCCGAGACAACGTTTAACGCCTTCGTTATCCGCATCTGCAAGCGTGAATATCACTTGCACGTTCAATATAGGCGATAGTTCAAAGGATAATCCCTGTTGCCGAGGAACTCGGATGAAACTAGTCTTAATTTAAATTAGAAACGCGATACGTTTAACAGATGAATCTTAAGAATTAATCTAACACAACGTAGTTGTGTTTTTCTTTCTAATCGCGTCTATTTGCATCTAATAGTCGTGTATCTCGATTCAGCGGAGGACTCAAACGAGGCTTGTCGAGACGCAGCCTCGAGTGTTGCGTGTTTGAATAATCATTTCTTCGAAGAGGATCGCATAGGCTCCCTGAATCAGAAGTAAGACCTGACCCGCGCGTGATTCACGGGCTTCTGACTCATATTCAGAGGCTGATCTTGTAACATCTGCGAGCGTATGTTAAGTCGTCAACGCGTGAAACGTATTCTCGTATCCCGTACGGCCCTGGGATCGCATGGGTCCGTGTTCGGCGCGAGCTGAAAATGGACGTTACGCTTCTCGCGGCGCGGCGCGGTGGTCCGCGCTGGCTCGCCATGTTCTGACAGCGCGACGACGCGATCAGCTGTTCGGCGACAGCGTCGCTCGCGCCCAGCTGTGAGCGGTGCGCTCAGCTGACGACGCGACGCCATCGATACACGCCGCCGTCCCTCTCCCGCTCCGCCAGTTCTCCCTCCATCGCGCGGACGTGCCCAGGAACGGATGTGAAGGCCGCGTCGCCCACGTCCAGCCGCGCCGTTAATTCTGAAGAAAAGTTTCGCAAATTAACGAGGTATCGAAACGAAATGAGGTATTCGCGCTTATGCCAACACGACGTGTTTCATCAATATTCATATTCATTATTGAATAGGCGTCGTTAAATAGGCCATACTAACATAAATTAAGGTTATCTTCCAAATAACTAAAAAAATTCAAATCTTGTTCCCAAGCGCGAGCTCTTTGTTCATTCGCAGGGAACTTTTGCGTGTGGTCGGGATGTCGAGAGAAATGCACGTCGCACGTGTCTCGTCCCGTTTTGTCTTTCTCGTTCGATAAAACTGAACAGACGAAAAATCACAGCGAGACAGCCGGACAAGCGGCTGGCGGGTGTCTCGCTGACGTAACGTGGGCAGCGAGAGTGGATATTAAGAGACCTCGAGTTTCCGCTCGTGCGCTAGCTTTCCGTTTATGTAACGCGACGTTAAGCGCTCTCGCGACCCGTTCGATCGCGTGCACTCACGATACGCTGAATAATTTTCTTTCTGCCCGCTCGTGGCATCGCCTTTCGTCCGCTTTCCCGATAACGTGCGGCTCGTCGAAAATCGAAGGCGGCTTCCAGTCGCTTCAGTTAACAATTTCTCGTCAACGCAGGGACGTAGCCAGAAATTGATCCGTTCCTAGGTTCCTTTGTTCGCTATATGCTTCTCCCTGCGCGTGCTAATCCTTTCTCTAAATATGTGACGAAACGTGATTGTGCGTTAGTACACTTCAGCAAACATTATCTAGAGCGGAAAATATACTTATTTTGTTTATCTTTTTGAAAAAGATAAAGAGTAAGTTAAACCGAGATTAAAATTAATCTACAAGTAGTCAATTTCATCAATTGATTATCAATTACGTTTTTGTATTGTCCCATTGCTAAACAAAATAAGTATATTTTCCGGTTTATAATCTCGGTTTAACTCACTCTTTATCTTTTTCTAGAAGATAAAGAGTGAGTTAAACCGAGATTAAAATTAATCTACAAGTAGTCAATTTCATCAATTGATTATCAATTACGTTTTTGTAAAAATTCTCAAAGTTAATCTACATTGGTGGAAATGGACGTTAATCGACAATATCTATCGCGATAATTAGTCGGAACCGAGATAGTGATATTTTGGAACAACTAATCGTTATTTATACAATTGCATTATCTCGTAAATTAAAGGATTTCTGCCCACTAAATTGTGCGTTGCATCATAGTGTCATTAGCATAAAAACGTTCGCCTTGCTGATACTACAGATAGAAGTTGTCGAACAGAGACGTATCGTTAACGTTGCTGCACGGAGAGAATTTTTCGTTATATTTTGCCGCAAAAATCACTACAA